>JAVJIF010005845.1:0-223762 GCA_038442645.1 Agave tequilana | reverse complement strand
GTACATACCAAGATAGTAAAATAAAATATTAAAATTTCTCTTTTAAACCATGCAGTATTTACTACAATTTGAGATGAAATGTTTCTTTGTCTTGAGCATCGTATATTCCTTCTTATTTGTATGTTAAACTAGAGAAAATGCTAATGCATATTATATTAATTAAATAGCTCAAACATGATGTTAAGGTTGTGCGAAACAAGAAAATTTGAATTAAGACAATTTAATGTAATTTAAGTTTGTAGTTAAGTAAATATCAATAGTTTTTTCGAGCATACACTCTGTTACCATACCAAATGCCACCTCAAAATTTATGGATAGTGGATTCCACTTCCTAAATCATAACCGTCTATTAAATTTAAGTAGTTAGAATTAAGTTCAATATAATTATTACCATACTCCTTATCAATTACACTCATCTCTTGTTTGGTTTGAACGGGAAATGAGAAATGAAAAAAAAAAACTCTTTCTTTTCCTTTCACTCTTATAGCTTCTTTTACACTACCAATTTCCGACTTTCAGTGTGCTACAGCTAATTTTGTGATCACATAAATATCACTTGTAATAAGTTGTAACTCAAAACGGTTAATTTGATGTCATGTAAATCCCACTTGGAATGCAATTACAATGCAAAACATATTTTAGAATTAATTTTAATTTAATATTAGTTTACTGTCAACTCTGTTTACAACTTTTCACTTCCACTTTCATATTACTAAACAAACACCGAAAAACTAATATAATTTCTATTTACACATCCACATACAACTAACACCAGAAATGAAAATTGTACAAATCTCAGTTTTCACTGTACTTTCACAATCATGTCCATTTATAAAATGATAGACGGTCTTGTTTAAAGAAGTGAACCGTCGAGCGCCTATAGGGCAGTAATGAGATAAGTCCAGGCGATGTGGCAGTAAGTAGGTGGTGATGATCATGGTGTTTGCTGTTGGGTGCTGTACAGGAGATCCGTTCTTGTCTGGATTGAGCGGCGAAAAGGGGAACAGCGATGGAAGCGTCAATGGCACACAGTAGTAATAGAGACATTGATGCGGTCTCAACGGAAGGCCAGTCAACAGTCGTTCAAGACGAGGTCATCGATTGGAAACAATCCAGCACTCGGTTCGCGGCGCTTATTTTAATCTTTTATTAGCATCGTAGGATCATTGTTTATTAATTGCACTTGAAGAAAGAAGCATCGGGCTTGACTCGTGACTCCTCGATGCATCCTAATGAATCGGACCCGTTCTTCACTTGACGAGGTTTGGGTCCTACAAATTGATGGGTGGATCGAGTCTGGAATCTAGATGTCCTTCAGTTGTTTCGTGTTGGAGGAAATTAGCATAGCTGGTACGATTAAAAATATTGAAGTATGATTGCTTGCGATCGCCAATATTATTATTGTTTCTTCTTCTTGTCATTTGTACTCACACTGAAAGTTTTATCACATTTATGATCACAGTGTAAAAACATATTGTACCTGTCACTGGACATGATAGGATATATGCAACAGTATTTTTAAATTTTTAAAATATATAACAAATCAAAGTATAAATCTTTTAATCAATTTAAATACTTGCCCTAATGTCTTAAGCATGCAACTAATATAAAAGAATTAAAAAGAAAAATAATTTCTGACCTGGGTAACGTGGTCGTATAAAAGCACTGTTTTAGAAGAAAGATGGATGGTCCCTCGTCTGAACCTTAAAGCAACCTCCTCTCCTAACAGTAAAAACTCTCCTGGTAGATCACCAGTACCGAACTCAGGACAATGAGTTAAGCCTCTGCTCGACGGAGATTCGTTACCGAAAGTGAAAAGGAATATTGAAAAATCACTAAAACTTGAATCAGAAGAAGACATTTTCCCAAAATTTTTTGTAAGAAAATTGAGAGAGAAAGAGATAGTTAGATATATTTTTCTTATAAAAAGGTACTTGCAGAGATAAGATCTATTTGGAGCCCTCTACCAACCTTTCTGTTTGTAACACCCCGAGAGAATCGTGCGGTCGAGCGAGTTGTTGCAACTTGCAGATTCGATTCGCTATTACGGGTCAAGAAAATCTCGAATTATCTCAACAGAATTTTAAATCAAAATTTTAAAATATTAACAGATAAAATCAAAATGTTTAGGTTCAAGAACCCCCTAAATCGAACTGCATTCGTGTCCACAGGTCGTGGGCGCGCGCCAGCCGGAGCGACCTGATTCGGTTCGGCGTGTGCGCGCGGCGTGTGAGGAGTATAGTAAGACCCAACTATCATAATAATAGATTTGAGAGAAGTTAGTATATATACTATTCAACCCTCCCATCTCTTACTCAATGTGAGACAAAAAACTTAAGCAGGAAAATTCAAGTTTTCCTCTCAAAATCAAAACACATCTAACAACGTAACTAGAAGTTTTTTCCCTTATTAAAGTGGGAGATTTTATTTTTATCATGCGCGAAGAAGAAACTCGAAAGAGGAACTTGAAATGATTGGCATGATACTGAAGTAACACAAGACGAGCACAAAAGTTTCTTCTTTCTTTTATGTGAGAGATTTTGCTTTCTCGATCTATTCACTAACGAAGAAAAAAAGAGAGAAAAGAAATTAAAAAAAAAATGCAGAAAATCAACAATCTGACCTTAGCTGCATTTTTTGGAATCGAGTCTTCTTTTCTACACTGAGTTTCAATGTATGTCTTGAGTCCATATTTGATTCATTTAGATCTTGAACAGATTTGTATAACTACCCTTGAATTTTTTTTGATAAAAAGTATTTTAATTTGAATATATAGAAAAATTGCAAAGATGATGAGGGTATGTTCATATTTTCCTTTGCTAACTACATATTGTAATTTAGATTGACTTTAACTAAAAAGGCTAAGTCAATAACTAAAAAGATACTGTAGTAAGCTTTATTATAAGATTGAATAAAAAATGATTTATATATGTTATACTAGAAAATGCACGTGTTGTTTGTATACATAGAAATTGGTCTTGATTAAGTAGTTGGATTTCAAGTAAAAATCTATTTAGAATTTAGAGTTTATTATGGAAAATTTCACTAGAGCTAACTACTTTCCTTCATAATTAGAAAAAAAACTTAACTTCATAATTTTATTTACTACAGTTTTAATGTTTTATCCACATCAGCATAAATTGATTCCTCCCTAACCACCACTTATTTATATATTTTCATTTTCTCTTTTGCCCTTCCTATCTCCCCCAATGTTGCTCTCTCCTCAACCATGACCCCGAGCAGAGTAATTCGTGGGTCGACCGCGCGGTCAGGTCACCATGGGGGTTGGAAGGGGGCCAGGGAGCTCGTCTCGGGGTCTCATGGGGCGGAGCTCCCGGACCCAATTTTTTCTGAATCGACCTTTTACAGATCTCATTCGCTGCTGACGATGAGTTGTTAATGTTTGTGATCAATATAGTATTTAGATCAGGAAAAAAATGAGAATCATTCGATGCCGCGTGAACGGGGTCTACTGATGGTGGCGATGCTGATATGAGGACTGTGACTCATGATCGCAGTCCTGTGTGAGGACTATGGCTATGTCGTAATCCTTATTAAAATACTGTGACTACGGTCACAGTCCTTTATTAATTGAAAATTAGGGTATTTTGTAGGTACTGTGACTATTATCACAGTTTCAATATCGGCTGAAAATTTTGTTTTTGTGAGGACTGCGATCATGATTACAGTCTTAATAAAGACTAAAAAACAAGTATTTTTTTGTGAGGATTGCGTCATGATCACAATCTTATAAAGATATAGAACCATGTCCTAATAATGAGGACTGCGATCGATCACAGTCCTATAAAGACTAAAAAATAACGTAGTTGTGAGGACTGCGGTCATAGTCGCAGTCCTCAGAAATATATTTATTTGTGTGAGGACTGCGATTGTGTGAGGATTGCAATCATGATCACAGTCCTCTATATGCCAATAGTCCGCATTTTCGAAGCGGTCCGATTTTTTTGAAGTGAATATTGCGGGGCATTGTCTTTCGCCCTGAGGAACGCTTCTATGCTTGACACGTGGATGCACCTAGTTGGTTTACAAAAAAGAGGTAGCTGAAACGAATAAAATTATAAAGCTGAGTTTTTTTCCTAATTACGATTTGACATAGGGTCTGTAGTAAAATCCCCCTTCTATTATTAGGATTATTAAAAAAAATATCTATATCAAGTTAAATTTAAATTTAGTTAAATAAAATTCATTAAATTAGAATGTTACCTCATTTAAGAATCTAATAAAGAAAATGTATCTATTAAAATATCAATTCATTTATGGCATGTAAACTCTATTCTACATTCTTAGATTTTTTCATTTTTTATAATGCTCTTTTCTTCGCTTTCTTGGTTTTTTTCTTTTCTTTTTTTCGTGATTTTTAATTTTTATTTGAAATGTTCTTCTGTTTTTACCTTTTCTTATGTTTTCTATTATCATTTTCCGATTTTCTTAGATACTTCATTTTTCCGTTTTACCATTCTCACATACTTTCTATTCTTTGTTTTCACCTTTTTCTTATGTTTTTTACTTTATTTTTTTTCATTTAATAGATCTAAAAAATAGAGCAACAAAAACATCAAACAGAGAAAAGTAAAAGAATCTAAAATAAGAAAAAATAAAATAAGAGAAAGGAACATTAAAAATGAAACTAAAAACTCAGGGAAAAAATGTAGAATAGAATTCGATAAAAAGAAAAATTGGGAAAATACAAAAGAAAATAATAGTGAAAAAAAAGAAAAGACAATTTTTTTGCAAAATAGGAAGGAATTTTATAAATATAAAAGGAACAAAGAAATTAAAAATAAAAAATTAAGATAAAAATAAAATGAAGAATTAAAAAATAGGAGAAAAAAGAGAACCCCAGAAGATGCGAAAAAAAATATTAAAGAAACAACAATAATTCTTGAAAAATGGACTGAGAAATTTGAAAAGAAAATAAAAGATAGAAATGCAAACAAAAAGTAAAAGAGGAAAAAAGTAATGAAGCCAGTTAGGCCTGACTTACTGGTAGAAAGGTCTGAGCGGGTTATGTAACACCCCAATCCTGGATTACACATATCTAGACATGTATCAGATTTTTAGCCAGAATTATTTTGTTTTCTTCTATTATTTTTTTTCTCATTTTAAAAACCTAGCCCATCCAAATCTCTATCCTTCTCTTTTCCCTCTTATTTTCTTTATCAAAGCCCAAGGCCATATATTGTCTTTTCATATTCATTTGGGCCCAATCAAAGACCCATACCTATTGATAAGAGAAATGCCTCTTATTTTTCTCTCTCTCTCCAGCCCATGCTTCCTTCCCTCCTGTGCCCTCTCTCCATCTTCACTCCATACCTACTCTCATTGTCATACCTACTACCTTACCCTCTTTTTGTACTCTCCTTATTTCTCTCTTGCCACTATCTCCCTCTCTCCTTCACTCTGCCACACTCTCCTCTCTCACTCCCCATATCTCTCTCTTCTCTCACCCTCATACCTCTCTCTTCTCTCTTTCTCTCCCTCTCTACACTGTCATCGGCAGGCCAGCTATGCTCAGGCCGTGCCGGAGCACCATCGTAGCCACCTCCACCTTCTTCACTACCCACCAGCGCCCCTCCTTCTCACACCCCCTCTCTCGCACACTCCTTTACACCCTCTCTCCCGACCACCACCTCCGCCGACGGCCATCCCACGCGCGCCAGCGCTGCCGGCGACCACCAGCCACCTGGACGCGTCACCCAGCAGGCACCACCATCAGCTTCCTCTCCCCCTCCTCCCTCCCTATTCTTCCCCTCCTCTTCTCTCTCCTATTTCTTCCTTTCTCTCTCCCCTTCTTTCTCTCCTCCAGCCAGCCCATGCCACCGGCCACCTGCTGACCCCCTCATGCACCTGCCACTGTCGCCTCTTGGCTCTGCCAGGCGCTGTTGCGCTACCCCTCTCTCTCATTCTCTCTTGTTCCCTCTCTACCTCTTTCTCTCATTCTTCTTTTTCTCCTGTTCTCTCTCACCCTCTCTCTGTTTCTCTCTCTCCCCCTTACAACCGAGCCCCTTCTCCTCCTCGCGGCCAGCCGCGAGCATTGCCCAGCTCCGGCCAGAGCCATCGCTGAAACCATTATCGCCATCTGCGCCTCTGGGCATCTCCTTAGGCGAGTCCTTATTTATAACCTGATTATTACTCCATTGGATGACCCTAGTAGTCCATTCTATCGTAGGGGGGAGATCCTCTTGATCTTCTAGCCTTCGATCTTTATTTTCTATGTATTAGCTCTTCCTGGCCAGCGAGCTTAGCGCTCAGTGCTTTTACCGCTAGCTTCGTCCTGAGCGTAACTTCACCGCTATAGGCTGTCTAAAAATTACTAAAAACAAAGCTTCAAACGTGAGCCTCATGTCAATGTGAGGGTCGCATTTCAACTAAAATGTGGATGTCGTGTTTCAACAAAACACAACACGAGGGTCGCATTCTTTATCAAACACGATAGTCGTGCTGCTCTTTCAATATGCATACCTCAGGGTCACGTTTCAACATCAAACATAAGCCTGCGTAACTTCGCATTTGAACACAAACACAAGCCAAAAAAGCCTCACGTTTCAACTTCAACGCGAGCATGTGAGCTCTGCGTTCCAACATAGATGCGAGCTTGTGAACCCCGTGTTTGATCATCAAAGTGAGGTTCGCATCCAGCGCGAGCCTGCATTTCTACTGTAACAGACAACAATTACTGGGTTAAATCACACTTATGTTCTCCCCAAGTAATGGGGAATACAATTTTTTATTATGGAGAGATTTAAAGGGGGGCAGTTATACCCCGAAAATCCCTATAAATAGCTTTGAGTAGCTAAAGGGAAGGGAGAGAGCAACTTAGAGAGTTCAGAAGAGAAAGAAGAGAGAAGACTTTTTACAAACTTGTTGAGATCAAGTTTAATCTCTTTGCTGAGTTAAAATTTAATCTCTTTAAGATTTCAGCCATTGATTAAGGTTTTATACTTACCAGTATGATGTCAACAAGAGCAAGAAGATCCGAAGATCAACCTTTTGGTTTGGCTCATCAACAGAGCACAAGATTCCCTCTCCACCGCTACACAAAGAACTCGACATTAAAATGAAAAGAGAGATTCAACCATCTTCCCTCTTTTGTAAGCGAATTTTAATCCATTGTAATTCTCCTTTCAATCAATTAAAGACTTTTACATGCCTTAAATTTACAGTCCCATAGAAGATGGCAACTCCACTGGGGAATACTTTCTCTACCGATGAGAAGGCCGTAGTGCAAGCCAAACTCAAACTTCTCGGATCGATTGTTGAATTACTCGTTGTCGAATTCAACCAAAAGAAGTTTGAACATCTTTTCTCCTCGGGCTCTGTTAGCTCAAAATCAACGCAACGGTACCGCAAAGTCTCTTCAGCTCTCAAGTCTCTTCAGAGACTTCTTAAAGAAAAGCTTCTTCAGAAGTTAACTGTATGCTTTTTGATAAAGCCAACGGTTCAACCTCTCTTGAGGTTCTGGCGATCTCCCGTGGAGCTAACATGACTTGTGATAGAGTCTCTCAAGAGACCCGCAAGGTCAGTGTCCTGGCTCATGGCCAACACAGCGGCGGAGAACAATCTTGCTGTCAAACTCCTCTCAAGGCTCTGCAAACTCAGGTCGCAGGGGATTCGCAACAACCCCTGCGAGCTAATTAGAATGTTGATCATCGACGAAGGCGTCAAGCTCGCCGTCAGCAAGTAAAAGCAATAGAAGTTGAAGACAGTGTTGTTAGCACTAAACGCGAGGCTCGCGTTCAGCCCTGTGTTTCTGTGACAAAATGCGATGCTCGTGTTCATGATCTGCGCGTTTCAGTATTAAGACGTGAAGCTTGCGTTCAGACTCAACTAAGCCAAAACGTGAGGTCCTCTTTCTCACTTCAAGAACACGTGATTCGCATTCAACCTAAGGCACGCCAGAATAGAACCTTAACGTTTCAATTCAGAAACGCGAGGCTCGCGTACAGAAGCTGACAGTGCTAAAATGTGACCCTTTACGTTTCACTTTAGAGACGCGACGTTCACGTCTGGCCCTAAGTGGACAAATTAAGTACTGAACTGAGAAGCTCTCACCCCCATGGGTTCGAGTCTAGTTCTTCAGATACCCCTGAAATGAATCTAAGAGACTACTTGATAAAAAAGAGGAGTGTTCATCAAATTGCTCCTCAGTTCAATTGCGAGCAACTCATCTCGGCGGTGCTTTCAGACTACCATTGCGGCTTTCAGGTGACTAACCCATTAGTTTTTAGTCGACTGTCAAAGGCTTTAAACTCAAATTCAGCCAAGAGACGATGATCTCACAAGAAAAAGTCGTTCTCTGATGTTGAATATCCGGAGATAACTTCCACCATGGTGGATCCGAGTACCACACCAAGTAAGTTCAAAGGGAAAGCAGCTAGTTCTTAGTACTGAAAAGTAGGATGTCGAATGCTCCCTTGGCTTGAAAGAAATACTGATCGATCCCAATGGAATCTACTGACGCATTCAGATTCGAACCAAAGCGATTGCCCCAATCGACTACAATCTACTAGCAAGGGTAATCGAGGTGAACAATGAGCACTCTGCTATTATAGAATCCCACTCATCAAACTCATATGAGGAGACACAGGCTTTCGCCTAAATGGCTGGCACTCCAGAAAAGGTAGCTAGGAGATTCGAGGAGCAAGCTCGAGTGCAACAGGCACTACACAAGATGCTTGAGTCCAACAAGAAGAAGATGACTCTTTTTCTTAATAAGAAAAAGAAGTCGAAGAGTCCAAAGACTAAAACTTCTTCAAGCAGAAGCAGTGGTAAATAGAAAGAGGATGAAAACTCTACCTCCGAACACTCGGATGGCAATGAGAATAACTTCGAATATAAAAATTCTGAGTCTTCTTCTGAAGAACCAGAGAACTCAGAAGCTGAATATTGTCATGCCAAGAGGATGAGAGAGCTCAAAAAATACCTAAAAGCCATCGAAAATCAAAGCGAGTTTCAAGAAGTGAGGGTGGTCAAGCCATACCCGGTGGAGTGAAATGCTGCTCTCTACCCTCCCAGGTTCAAGGCACTTACACTTTTGATGGGCAAGGGTTCATCGAACCAACATATATACTACTTCAAATCCTATATTAAGAATATAGTATCAAACGATGCTATCATGGCTCGTTTATTCATCGGCATCCTCAAGGGGCTGCCTTTGAATGATTCATGAAACTTCTTACTGATTCTATCAAGAAATGGGCTAACTTGAAGAAGTTATATCTGACTCATTTATTCGAAGACGATACAGAAATATCTGTGCCGACTCTTTTTTCCATTAAACATAAGAAGGGAGAGTCGATCAAGACATTTGTGGAGAGATTTCAGAGTATGGTATTCTGATGTTATAACGACATGACTCAATTTACATTGGTAGAGAATTACGGCCACAATCTGCAAACCTTAGTCCTAGCTCAGATAGGAGTGGGTGAATGTCACACTTGAAAGCAGTTTGTCTTATAAGGTGAACAAGCGAAGAAAATTGTCACAAGAGTTGAAGCTGAAAAATATGAGAGTAAGCCTAGACCGAAAAAGTCGACGAGGCGCACACCGAAGCAGTCTTTTCATTCAAAAAGAAAAGATATTTTGGCAATGAAAACTACATCCTCAGCCAAGCCCCAGTCAGCTAGAGGGAGTAATCCTTCAGGTCAGATGCGTGTTAACAAGCAATACTCCTTTAACGATAAGCACATCGTCTCCCTATTCAAGTTGCTTCACAAAAGCAACAAGCTCAAACTGTCAAAGGTAAGTTGATCGCTTGAAAGCATGCACAAAAATAAGTAAAAGAGAGATGATGGATGTGATAGCTTTAGCGATTCTACCGTAATAGCGAAGTGACATTACGGGTCGTATCCACAAGGAGGGGAGGCAATAGAAGCGTGATGTGCGGTTCTTCTATTCGTTTCAAAGTTTTCTTCATTTAAAGAATGACTTGAAAGAAAAATAAGAAATATTGTAGAAATGATTTGAAATATTTTGATGTTAGAAAAGTGTTTTATATTTTTAGAGATGGAAAAGATGCATGGATAAGCTCCTACTAAGTGCTCTCACTAACCTCTAGCTTTCTTAAAGACATAGCCTCACAATGGATCATAACAATCACATACCTTGTGTGCAAGAACTTTTCACGTGTAGATCGAATGAAAGTTCCTCCCATCACCTTACTTAACACGGCAAAACTTGAACATTCCTCCATCAAGATCCAATTGAAGGCGATCATGGAGGAAGAAACAAGTGCACTATTGGTATTGGCAAGGGTGCATGAGAGTTCCACTAACTTACAAAAACAAGTAGAGTTAACAACTTCTATAAATCATCAAAAACTTATGAGTCAAGCATGAAGTATGAAAGTGAGTTTACTTGTTAGTAAGTTAGAGTTGAAACCCTCATCATAAGTATCATAGCTCTTGTTTGCACAAGACTTGTTTGATACTTATTGAATCATGCGGGTGTTCAAGTAAGCGACTAGAGATTAGTGGGTTAGTATTAGTTAGCCATGCTATAAAAAAGTTAGTTAGATATAGAAAATAAAAACAAAAGAGAAGATAAAGGGAGAGTAAACATATAAAGTTAGTGCAAGTAAAAGCAAGGTAAAAAACACAAAGAATAATGTGATAAAAGAAGAACTTCACTTGTTTTTTATTGTCACCTTCAAGATACAAGCTTCACTCTCTCTTTCTCACTCTAATGGCTAACCTAATACAAGAAACAAAGAGAGAATACAAGAAAACAAAGAAAAATATAACAAACTAGCATCAACTCTCCTATTCTCTGGATATCTCCTTCTTTGAAAATCCTGGGAAGTATTTATGGGCACAGGAGGTATGGCAGAGGTAGAGAGAATGATGACCTCTGGCACTGGCTCTGTGGCGCCAGTATGGCCACGTTTTCGCGGTCATCCTAGCTCCAGTCTGCCAGCGCCAATGCGTGTAGACTGGTGCTAGGGAGATGGGCCGTAGGTGCATTAAATATGTTGACTTCTGCTCCCAGTATTAGCAAACTGGGCTTCAAGTGTAGACTTTTTCTTGGTCCTAAAAAATCTTCAAATATGTTGGAGTTTTGGTCATTTTCTTTTCTTCAAACCATGGACCTAGAAATAAGGAGAATAACCCATTAATAAACAAGATTTTATTAAGATAAATGTGATAATATGATGAAAAATATGCAAATATAAACACTAATCACACCCCAACACTTATCTTTTGCTAGTCAAAGTAGAAAGCTAAACTAAGAAAGTTTATTATATCACTTTCGCAGGTAACGCGATTGCACTGAGTGTGTACAACAAGCCTTTAAACCTCTAAGTTTTTCCTAGAGGAGGAGCTTTATCTCCTGAGAGTTTTCAACATATTGCACCCACAAAATTCAAGAAAAAAATGAAGGTATTAGTTGTTTTTTTTTGAAAAAATATCTTCTTAAAGTGAAAAAAAGGCTTTTTAATTTTTTTAGTAAAAATAACTAAATAATTATAAGCACTAGGTCTAACCCTTATTATCCTTCATATACTCTAGTCTTCATGCAAGAATATGATTTTTATTTAAGTTTAAGAGAAATTTTATTCAAACTAATTCTTTTATTTTGCCTTAGATAATATGCATTGTGTGAAGTGATGATTTACTTGGATTTTTTTTTTAAACTCAAACTCAAATGCCACAAAATTTTTTAGTATTTATTTATGTACTTTTTTGCCCTTAATTTTCTTAAGCTGTCTAATTTACTTGTGTAATGAGTTTTTAACCGATGACTCACAAACCAGTTGTCTTAGGACACCAGGTCAGAAAACACCCCTCAAGTTAAATACTCAAGTAAATTAGGCCACAAAACTAAGGTTTATTTCCTTTATGAATAAATAACTATGCTTCTTGAGGCACAATTATCCAGCTTAATCGGGTTTATAATTATACATACACATTTTTTAGACATTTTTTTTATGCATGACACTCAGAGTCTTTGTCTATAAATTCTAAGAATGTGTGTAGTCAATGCATATTTACTAAGAAAAAAGTAAAGAGGTTAGTTATTTCCTAATTCCTCTGAAACTATCCATCCAACCAATATTTTTTCATTTAGACTAAAGTAAAAAATTTCTAACTTGGGTTTCTTTAATCCTTATAACTATTTTGTATTTTTATAAAAGATTATCAGAAATCTCTACTACTTAAGAATTTTTTATTTTTGTTATTTTTGTTACTTTTGTTTTTAAGAAAAAGAAAAAATGAAAAAAGAACATAGAAATCCTAAGAAAAAACAAAGAAATCCTTTTTTAAGGAAAAAGAAAAACAAAGAAATCCTTTGTTAATATTCATATTCTCTCCTTCACACCCATCTAATGCATTGTTCTCAATGTATGACATGTCAATGTAAATGCAATAAATAAGCATAAAGAACGATCTCACCGTCTCCGTCTACTCGAACCGATCGAAGTGCTAGGGCCAGCCGAGCGTGAACACCTGAGGGATCCTCAATGCGCTTTAGCTTAGTGCTTTGATCCTCCAATTATCTCCTAAGCCTGATCTGTCACCCTAAAAATCTTTTTCATACCCTGCCAGATGGAGGACATGAATGCATTGGTCTCAGTTGGGGGTGGTTGCCGCCAAAATTAGGGCTCATCTTCCTCATCCATTTGTTCCTCTGAAAATGACTCAGCAGGAACATCCTCTAGCTGGACAGTAGGTGTCCAGATCAAGTGCAGGCAGCTGTTGTACGCACTGGTAATGCGTTCAGGAGTTACTAGTACTCTATCATACTTAAGAAATTTCTTGTCCGGTAGAAAGTTTCTGCATAGACGGGTCGCTAGGACGGGTAGAGAGTATTTCACACCCCTTGCACGTTGGAAGTTAGTAATTAGCTGCTGCAAAAGCATAGTGTTCAAATAGACATTGTGTTTCCTCGTCATGAGACTGTGAATTATTTGAAGTACTGGTTTGTAAAAAGAAGTTGTATGATCAATACTCAAAATATTGCGTTAGATCTAACGTCCAACGCAATGAATATTACGGAATGTTATATTTGCTCGGACACTGTGATCTAGTTCAGTGCATCGCATACCCATCAAAGTCATGTAATCAATTAAGGGCAGTGGTGTAGCACTCTGAGGAGAGGATGGGATATGGGTGGCTTCCTCAATAGTACCCTGGGTGACCACAAGGTCCCCGTGATCCAGATGGACAACAAATTGGTCATGATCTATGGTTGCAACATCTATTCCCAAATAAAATTTTGTTACTAAGTCATAAGCATCAAGATCTGTGTTATCATAAACCAATACATATCATTGTCTCTCTCTAATCCGATCTAGAAACACAGTACCATACCCATGAATATAACTAAAAGTTCGTGAGAAATCTTTCTTAGGAAAAATCACAGGGGTCATGGTACAGAACTGAATTTTAAAGAAAGATTAGGGATAGAAAATTACAAACTTCCCCCGAAAATTTTGGGGGGAAACCAACCACGGACTTGCCTGGAGGAAACCAGACAACAAAACAACAATCAGGAAGCAGCTTTGGAAGGTACACTAAAAATCAACCGTAGGGGGGAGAGGCGGTGGGGGTGTTTCTCTTAGACAGCCGTGGAAACACAGCCAGAAAGGCCTTGGCGCGACAATTCTGAGGAGATAGGGGAGGGGGTTTCGGGGGGCTATGCTTGGTCTTCTACTCTCCAGATTTATTTCCAGTTTTTGGTGGTGAGGTACGGGGGAAAGATGAAGAGAGGTTTAAAATAAGGGGAGAAAAGGTGAACTTCCCTGTTTTAGCCCTAGGGTAAAAGAGAATTCATAAGTATGCTAGGGTTAATTATTTACATAAAAAGAATAATTACAAAGAGCTCCTAATTTGTATTTATATTTTTCATTTATTTTTATTTTTATTTTTATTTTGGTTTGTGGTGGGGACCCATGACATGTTCATCTTGTGACTCTGGTTCAGTGGTTAGAAATGGCTTCAACCTTTGCCCATTTACCTTGAATTTCTTATCACTCTTCAGATCGAAAATTAACACAGTACCGTGTGAAAGACGGTACGCACAATGTAGGCCCCGGACCAACGAGTCTTGAGCTTCCCCGCGAAGATGTGAAGCCGTGAATTGTAGAGTAGAACTTTTTGTCTAGGACAAAATTCTTTCTGTGTTTGCATTGGTCATGAAAGAACTTGGTTCTACTCTTTATTATTTTGTGTTTCATAGGCTTCATTTCGTACCTCCTCCAACTCTGAAATTTACAGCTTTCTCAATTCACCAGCTTTATTTAAATCAAATTCAATTGTTTGATGGCCCACAAAGCACGGTGTTCTAATTCCACTGGCAAGTGGCAAGCCTTATCAAATACCACTCGGTATGGAGACATACCAAGGACATTTTGAAAATAGTCCGATAAGCGCATAATGCATCTATCAGCTTAGTGGACCACTCTTTTCTATTCTGTCCGACATTTTTCTCCAAGATGAGCTTAATTTGTTTGTTAGTTACTTCTAAATGCCTCTTGGTTTGGGGATGATATGCTGTGGATAATTTATGAGAGAAAGAGTATTTACGCATCAGGGTTTCAAAATCTCTGTTGCATAAATGAGTCCCATTATCACAGATAATAGCACGCGGGGTACCAAAATGAGAGAAAATATTTTTTTCAGAAATTTGACAACCACCATGTTGTCATTCGTCTTGGTCGGTATTGCTTCTACTCGTTTTGAGACATAGTCAACCGCAACCAAGATGTACTGGTTTCCAAACGAACTTGAGAACGGTCCCATAAAATCAATGCCCCAAACATTAAAAATTTCAAGCTCCACAATAGGGTTTAGGGTATCATGTCTCTTCTTATAATTTTTTTGGTCATTTGGCAGTTTGCGCATGACTTGCAAAAGTTGAAGGAATCCTTGAATAAAGTGGGCCAGTAGAACCCACTTTATAAGAGCTTCTCGGCGGTTTTGCTAGGACCAAAAGTGTCCACTGCAAGCAAGTTCATGGCAGAAAGTTAACACACTCCTATGCTCTTCCTCTGGTACACACTGCATGATGATTTGGTCAGGAGAGTACTTGAAAAGGTATGGCTCTTCCCAAAAGAAGAACCGTACCTGGGCGAAGAAGCGATATCTATCCTGCTTCATCCATTCAGAAGGTACTTATCTCGTAGCGAAGTAATTGACGATGTCAGCATATCAGGGTTCCTTAAAGATTGTTAGGATGTGCTCGTTTGGGAAATCCTCGTTGATCGATTCTTCCTCAGTAGGTGCGTTGGGAATTGTAGATAAGTGATCGACTACTACATTTTTCACACCTTTTTTGCCTCTAATCTCCAAGTCAAATTCTTGTAACAGAAGGATCCAACGAATAAATTGCGCTTTTGTATCCTTCTTCATCATGAGGTGCCTTAATGCGGAGTGGTCTATGAATACTATGGTTTTTGATCCTAGAAGGTATGGACGAACTTCTATAACACGAATACTACGACCAAGAATTCCTTCTCAGTCGTAGTGTAGTTTTGTTGAGCATCATTCAATGTCCTACTCCACATGCTGCCAATTATCGATACGCTGTCTTAGGACAGCGCCAATGGCAACATCTAAAACATCACACGTGATCTCAAATAGTTTAGTCCAGTTAGAAGTAGAAATGATAGGTACAGATAAAATTCTTACTTAAGCTTCTCCCATGATTTAAACATCCATCGTCAGAATCAAAGGGCACGTTCTTTGCGAGCAAGTTGGTTAAGGGTCTAACGATTTTGCTAAAATTCTTATAAACCGTCGGTAAACCCAGCATGCTCTAAAAAAGATCGGATATCCTTAATGCATTTGGGTGGTAAAAGCTTAGCGATAACTTCTATCTTAGCCTTGTCAACTTCGATCCCTCTCCTTGAGATCTTATGGCCTAAGACAATCCCCCGTCTTATATCATGAAGTGATATTTTTCTCAATTCAGAGTTAAGTTCTTTTCCTTGCATCTTTTAAGAACTAACTCTAAGTGATGAAGACACTGGTCAAATGAATCTCCATATATGGAGAAATCATCTATGAAATTTTTTAGAAAACGTTCCACCATATCGGAGAAAAGACTGAGCATGCATCATTGGAATGTCGCAGAGCGTTACGCAATCCAAAGGGCATGCATCGGTAGGCAAAAGTTCCGAATGGACAAGTGAACGTGGTCTTCTGCTGGTCCTCTACAGCCATGGGGATTTGATTGTATCCTGAGTACCCATTCAGAAAACAGTAGTACTCGTGTCCAGCTAAGCGTTCTAGCATTTGATCGATGAAGGGTAGCAGGAAGTGATCTTTACGGGTAGCAACATTTAATTTTCGATAGTCAATACAAACACGAACCTTGGTAGGTAGTTTTGTTTGTACCAACTCCTTTTATTCATTTTTTACTACCATGAAACCAGCTTTCTTAGGGGCAGCGTGGACCAGACTAACCATTGGCTATGAGAAATGAGATAAATGATCTCATTGTCTAATAGTTTCAAAATTTCTGTTTTCACAACATCTTGCATGAATAGATTAAGCCTACGCTGTGGGTCCCTCGTAGGAGTCGCTTCATCATTCAAATGAATTTTATATTGTACTATCACTGGACTTATCCCCTTAATGTCATTCATTGTCCATCCAATAACTCCTCTTGTTCTCTCAAAACTAACTTCAAACTCTCCTCTTGTTCTTTAGTAAATGGGATGCTATAATGATTGGTGGGGTGTCTCTTTCATCCAGGTAGGCTTACTTGAGGTGTTCGGGCAAAGCTTTCAATTCTAAGGTATGAATGAATTTATTGGAAGGGAGAATTGGGGTTTCTGTCTTGGGATTAGATACACTTGGGCTTGATGCCCAGTTCACTGCTGAATCAACAATCTAGTCTAGATTAAAATCCTTAGACTCCATATCAAACTCACTCTCTGTTTCTATCTCCATGCTCTCCTCATGCTCACTTATCAAATTTCATTAGAGTTGACCTCAAATGTCTGATCGTCCATATCCCTGGGTTGTTTTCCTAGGTTGAAAACATTGACCTCCTTAGTCATGTCCCCGAAGATCAATCTCATGGACTCATTCCTATAGTTGATTATTGTAGCGCCCCGATCCCACGGATACGGAGACATAACTGCGATGTACATACGCAGGGTGATAGAACCATCACATATATATGCTAAGAATCAGTACAATATAGGAATCAGAGTACGAAAATACATGATAATATATATTCCAACACAAAAGTACAAGTACTCAGTCATCACAGACTGTGACATAATATTACATAAGCATTACATCACCAGGAAGCACAAAAGTAGACTATAAAAGGTACAAAAGATAAGAACTCACGAGCTGAAAGAGAGAATCTTGCGATTGGGGCAAGACGGGATGAAGCCACGGCTGATCCACCTGCTCCTCGAAGAAGGCCTGGTCCTCAGCTGAAGGGTCCACCTCAGGCCAAGCTACAAGATCTGAACATGCAAGTCCAGGGTTGTTAGAAAGCAACCCAGCGAGTGTAAAAAGAAACCAAGTGGCAAGTATAAGCAATAACAAGTGTAGCAGGTCAAGTGTTATGTAATTAGATCAGCAAGCATGAAATAACTACAGTAAATAGTAAAATATGGAAATGACATTAAAATTCATGTAGCATGAAGTCAATTATCAAGTTATTATTAAGACTCGTTCAATTTATATATTTCGGTATATGTCCCATATCATATACCTCCGCACACAAGTCGAGCGAGGTTGGTTATTGGAAACTGATGGGGATCGACGAACCATGTTTAGATGGGTCCCATGCATGCCCAGGATAACGGTCCCAAGAGTATCCGGTACTGAGCCGGAATGTACCGCTAGGTACCGGTCTTACTATATACCTGTAGGACTTAATATACGCCCGAACAGGAATAGAGTATCACCGCTCGCCAAAGAAATATACCCAAGGGATTACGCCACACCTGACAGGAGGCAGGGGAGTAGGGGTGCCAGTACACCCTATGGAAACACCTGGTGGCCTCCAGGTCGAATCCCAGGAATTAGTTGTACAATATTTGTATGGCCACCATAAACACAAAAGCTATATCGGTCCATCAGTTTTCCCTATCCCGATGTAAGTTGTTCAATTATTATAGATTGTCCAGTGATAATGTCCACATGGTATTCATAGTAGTCCAATATCCATGGTTATCCTATTATGGGGATCAACAGAGTATAATATAAGGAGTCTCCCTATTATAGTGGTTCAAGAATACTGGAGTTCAGGAGCACAGGTGTTCAGGAGTACCAGATGTCTGGTAACAGTATAATAATAATGCAAAGTCTCCATAAAAGTAATAATCATAAATAGACATTGAAATGCAGGTGTAATAGTAATCCAGTTAGTTGTCACAACATCAGGTCGAGTGTACTGGTACCATGTGATAGCATATGTCAAGTATCAAGTGATAGCATGTCAAATACCGGTGTCAGATATCAAGTGTCAGGATTAGGTGTCAAGTATAAACATATCAGTATCAGATAATTAACATGTTGGTATCAGATAAGTTGAATACAGAGTTATAACATCATATATCAGATAATCATCCGGTCATGTAACATGGTACAGGAGAATAGTATAGTTAAACATTTCAAACTCTTCACATCCATATCTATAACAACAATAATTTTAATCTATTAATTAGCTATGCGAAACCGAGCAAAGATGAAGCGTATCTAGGCATATCCAATGCAAATATAATACTAGTTCAATGGATTATAATAACGGCCAACATGTATTCATATAACATGTTAATTTTAGAAAATCACTCGCATATCATATATCAACTCGTATAACGATGTGTCATGTATTAAAAGCTAGAGTAGCAATTGTTAGGCATGTAACGGTAGTAAAAAGATATTCACATATCAATATATCATTCTAAATTCTAGAGTAGCAGTTACTAAATATGAATTGATGATAATAAAGCACTCGCCTAGAACCGGAACGCAATACCGAGTTAGAATCTGGGAAATCCGTGAACACGTGTTTACATGCTACCAATCTATATATTAAAATATATTATATATATATTAGAGAGAGAATGAGAGAGGAGAGAGAGGAGAGAGAGAGAGAGAAGAATTAGTTGAGAGAGAAGGAGGTTAAGAGAAGGGGGGAGAGAGAGAGAGTTGTAGGAGAGAGAGGAGGGAGTGTGTGCTGGATAAGGAGGAGGTAATTAGGGAATGAAAAAGAGGGTAAAAGTAGAAAGAAAGAAAAAAGGAAAAGAAGAAAAGAAAGGAGGAAGAAAGAAAAAAAGAAGAAAAAGAAGAAAGGAGAGAGGAGAGTGGGGTGGGTGGCCGGCAGTTGCTTGCCGCCGGAGGGGCGGTCGGCGAGGAAGGGTGACCGGCGGTGCCCCTTAGATGCAGGAGAGAGAGGGGGAGGGGAGTTGTGTTGATGGTGATGTTATTGTTGTGATTGGTGTTATTGTTGAAGGTGGTGGTGTTGGTTGAAAATGGTGGAGGCGGTTGATGAGGTTGTGGTGGTTTAGGGAGTTGGAGAGGAGGAGATGGTGGTGGGGTGGTGGGAGTGGAGAAATTGATGGATTTGATGGTGAATTTTGAAGAAGAAGAAGAAAGGTAATGTGATGGGTTTTTACGAAAATTGGAGGTGATGGAGTGGAGTTTGAAGAGGAGGGAAGTGGGGATGAGAAGGGGAGCTTGGGGGGGGCGGCGCCGGTTAGAGGGCGACGACGCTGGGGGTGTCGATGGTGGAGGCGGCGGCTGTCAACGAGGGGGGAGGGGGAGAGGGGAGAGAGAGAGAGAGAGAGAGAGAGAGAGAGAGAGAGAGAGAGAGTTGGTGGGAAGAAGGAGAAATGGAGAATAATGGGAAGAAGGAAATAAAGAAGGGAAAAATAAAGAGAAGGAGAAAGAGAGGGGGAGTATGGGAGGAGAAGTGGGGGATGGTGCTGATGCTACAGTCATCTCCAGGGAAGGGGGGACATGGGGAGCAGGTAGGGGAGAAAGAAAAAGAAATGAAGGAAAGAAAGAAAAGAAAGAGAAGGAAAAGGAAAAAAAGTAAGGAAAAGGAAAATAAATAAGAAAAAACTAATGAATAAATATATTGTTAAATAATTAGATTAATAGAATAACATGGTAGTATTAAGAAGGGGAGTGGAGAAGAAAAACTAGAAAAGAAACGAAAGAAAAATAATATTATTATTTAATAGGGTAAAATTTGACTGTTTCAGAAATATTTCCAAAAATTCTCAAAAATAGAAAATATTATTTTAAGATGCTTGATGAAATCAGATTTGATAAATTAAATCTGGTTTTTAAATTAAAATCCTGAATCTTTCGACAATACCGGTCGACACCAAAATCGGTCAAATTTTGATAAATTCAGAAAAACCTTAAAAAATATATTTATATAGAAAATAAGATTCTAAGAAGTAATATAAAAGTCATTTCTAAAAATTCAATTTCATTTGAAAACTAAAATCTGGGAATCGATCAGTGATGCCGATTGACACCCGTTTTGGAGATCTTGCAGAATAATTCTGAAAATTTTTAGAAAATCATGAAAAATTTAAAATATTAGAAAATAGTGTTTGACACTAAAATTGATCAAATTGGACTACCAAAAAGGTCAAATCAGGCAATATACTGGTATCGGGTTCCTGGCCCAGGCAGGAACGACTCTAGGTCTGAGAATCCAGATCCGATACCAAATAACATAAGCAATCACAACCCAAAAACAAATACTAGAAGAAAATTAAAATAATATAGTCAAATAAATTGGGACACATATCTATACTACAATGAATGGTTCGATCCCCAGTAATGGCGCCAAAATTTGATTGAGTTTTACTTGCACAAAAAATACAGAATTTCAGAACTTAAGAATAGGATGTGCAAATACTCAATGCTACCGCAATAGTAAGTGGCTATGCGGGTCGTGATCCACAAGGAGGGACTAACGATGGAAGTTTTATTTAACAAGTTCTCTTTTATGCTACAAAGAATGGTTAAAGTTCTTCTTTTAGTTATTTAAAAGAAAATGAAAAGTGTTAAAGTTAAATTAGGAAGAAGGTGGTAGATTGAGAAGGGGGAGAAAATAGAAATGGATATATACAAAGAAATTGAAAAAGAGTGATAAAAGAGTTGGTGTTGGTGATTTAAACTAAAATTAAAAGAAAAGAAAGTTAAAAATTACTTACCTCCTTTGGCCCAATACTTACCTTGAATCTGTGACAATGATGTTACCTTGAAGTAGAGGCGATCAGCGCATAGCTCATAAGAGTTGATTCCCGTTTCTTTCACATTACATCACCAAGACGATACAAGTATGAAATGATATAGAATGAGACTAAAAATCCATCGTCATGAGCTATCGGTGGCACTCGCAAAGGCAAGACTCCTTCGATGCTATAAGACCCCCTTGGATAGCAATTGGTACCAAAGAAGAAAAGTAGAAAGGAAGAAGAAGAACACAAAAAATAAAGAAGAACTTACAAATGCAACTATAGATTTAATCTTGTAATAATAAGAGAAAAGAAGAACAACTTACATCGGTGTCACTCTCAGTACAAGCTTCACTCTCGTTCTCCTATGAAACTCTGATCTCCTCTGAATTACATAAATAAAACTGAAAATTACATAAAAAGAAAAATAAAAATCTACCCAAAAGAAGAAGAAAAAACTGGTCTAAAGTCTATCTCTGCATGGTCGCTCCCTACACGCTCTGAAAAACCCAGCAGGCAAAACCCAACGGGAGAGGGCTATGAAGATAGGGGGAGCAAACGCTCCCCCAACTGATGCAACCAAGCCGCGAAAACGTGGCTTTGGCCGCGTTTCTGCGGCCATGGTGTGGCCAGATGGCCACACCTGGTTGGTGGTGATCCTCCATTTGGTGATTCCCCTTTATCTCCTGCTAGTTTTCCTGTTTCAGCTCCAAGATTTGACGAAACGGCCTTTGATCTTTGGCTTTAACCACTTGATTTGGGAAGATTTATTTTAATCGATTTTCAATCTCTCTGATTTGCCATGATCTGCCCTAATTTTCTGATTTCTAATTAATTCTGAATTAAATCAGAATTTGATGAGCTTTTGGGCTCATTTCTCTTTCCTTTCTTTTAGCAATGGGCCTGCATATAAATTAGACAATAATTAGGATAAAAAGTAGAGTTTATTATATAATAAGCATGAGAATATGATAATAATTATGCAATATTAGCGACCGATCACATATCTGTATACGCATCCCGGGAACGGGGTGTTACAATCTACCCACCTAATAAAAATTTCGTCCTCGAAATTTCAATAAAGAAGGAGATGAACATGGAAACAAAGAGTTGACAAGACAAGATATGGAAGTCAAGTGAAAGTTACCACTCAAGGCTCGAATAGATGTGGGTAACGGTCACGGATGATATCTTCTCGTTCCCAAGTTGCTTCTCCCAGACTATGTCTGGTCCATGAAACTAGTACTAACGGGATAGTCCGATTCTTCAGGGCTTAACACTTCTATCCATTATAACCATTGGTTGCTCGGTATATGACAAATATGGTTGCAACTCCAATTCTGAATAATCCAATACAAGGCTTTTGTTCCTGATATATCTTCTTAGTTGTGATATGTGGAACACATTGTGCACTCCTTCCAGTGATGGCGGCAATGCTAATCTATAGGCCACTTCTCCTACTCGTTCTAAAATCTCAACCGGGCCTATATATCTCGGACTCAGCTTTCCACATGCACCAAATCTTATCACTCTCTTGGTCGAAGATATCCTCAGAAACAAATATTCCCCTACCTTAAACTCCAACGGTCTTCTATTTGAATCTGCCCAACTCTTTTGTCTGTCCTGTGCTGCACGAAGGTGCTCTTGGATAGTTTTGATCTTGTCCACTGCTTATACTACTACATCCGGTCTCAAATGTCTTCTCTCACCAACTTCATCCCAACACAATGGTGATCTGCATTTCCTGCCATATAGGACTTCGAACGGGGCCATCTTGATGCTCGCCTGATAGCTTTTATTGTAGGAAAACTCTGCAAAATGTAGATGATCTTCCCATGATCCCTTGAATGCTATCATACATGCCCTCAACATGTCTTCTAGGATCTATATGGTCAGTTCGGACTGCCCGTCTATCTCTGGATGATAAGATGTCCTAAACTTTAGACGGGTCCCCAGACTCTCTTTAAGGCTCTCCCTAAAGTGTGATCTGAAACTCGTGCCTCTGTCCGACACGATACTAACTGAAACTCTATACAGTCAAACTATTTCTCTCATGTACTTGTTTGCCAGAAGCTCTGTAGATTGTCCCACTCTGAATAGTATGAAATAAGCTGACTTAGTGAGACGGTCAACAACTACCCATATTGCATTGTTCCCCTTTGGACTACGGGGTAGTGCGGTGACAAAATCCATTATAACATGCTCCCACTTCCATTCTGGTATTGGCAAAAGCTAAAGTAATCCAGCTGGTCTCTGGTATTCAGCCTTCAATTGCTAACACACTAAACACTTCGCCACATATTGTGCGATCTCTCTCTTCATTGCATTCCATCAGAAATATTGTTTCAGATCCTGATACATTTTTGTTCCTCCTGGGTGAATAAAGTAAGCTGAGTTGTGGGCCTCAGCTAAGATCTTCTGTCAAATCTCCCCCTGAGGTGCACAAATTCTGTTCCTGAAATAGAGTGCACCATCAGTATGTAAGTGAACATCTGACCTCAGTCCTGCTTCTACTTAGTCCCTGAACTTTTGCAATCTGGGATCTGCTTTTTGTGCTTCTCTCATTTCTTTCATCAATGTTGGCTGGATCTGAAATGCCATCAATTGCACTGACTCACTGACCCTCCGAATCACCATTAAGTCTAACCGCCTCATCTCCTTGAGTAATTCCTTTTGCTAAGTGAGCTGCACTATCATGTTGGTTTCAGGTTTCCTACTCAGGGCATCAGGTACCACATTAACCTTACCAGAATGGTACTGCAGATCTATATCATAATCTGTCATCAACTCAAGCCATCACCTCTGTCTTGTGTTCAATTCTTTCTGGGTGAAAATGTATTTCAAGCTCTTGTGATCAATGTAAATCAACACTCGGTCACCTAGTAAGTAATGCCTCCATATATTCAATGCAAAGATCACAACTGTCAGCTCTAAATCATGCGTTGGGTAGTTCTTCTCATGTGGTTTTAATTGTCTAGATGCATAAGCTACGATATGTCCATGCTGCATCAATACACATCCAAAACCCTTCCCTGATGCACCACTGTATATGACCATTCCTCTTGCCCCTGAGGGTGTCTTCAAGATTGGAACTGAAATCAATTTGTTCTTCAACTCTTCAAAAGCAGACGTACACTCCTCAGTCCATACATACTTCTCTCCCTTCCTGGTAAGCTTGTTCAAAGGTGCTGTAATTTTAGAGAAGTCCTGCACGAACCTTCGATAATTCCGGCTAATCTGATAAAGCTTTTGATCTCTATTGCTGACTTTGGAGTTAGCCAATCCTTCACTGTCTGAATCTTGTTGGGATCTACTGAGATTCCTTTCTTAGAAATAACATGGCCCAAGAATGTTATACTCTCCAGCCAGAACTCACACTTACTAAGTTTGACATGAAGTTGCTCAAGTCGGAGCGTATGTAGCACAACCCTCAAATGCTTTATATGCTCTTCTTCATTCTTAGAATAGACCAAAATATCATCGATGAACACGAACACAAACTTATCCAAATCGGGTGAAAAGATTCTGTTCATCAAGTCCATAAAAACTATTGGGATATTTGTTACTCCAAAGGGCATAACCAAGAACTCGTAATGACCATAGCGAGTCCTAAATGCCGTCTTCTAGATGTCTTCTTTCTTCACCTTCAACTGATGGTACCTTGACTGCAGATCTAACTTTGGGAATACTTAGGCCCCATAAAGTTGATCAAGAGATCATCGATCCTTGACAATGGGTACTTATTTTTAATGGTGACTTTGTTCAATTCTTTGTAATCGATACATAATCTCTTGCCACCATCCTTCTTGTTTGCCAATGACACTGGTGCTCCCTAAGATGAAGTACTCGGTCTAATTAAATCTTTGCTCGAATATTCCTACGGTTGTTCCTTCAATATTGCCAATTCTTTTGGTGCCATCCGGTATGGTGCTTTAGAGATGAGAGTCGCTCCTGAAAAAATATCACTAGAGAACTCCACAACTCTGTTATGTGGAAGTCTTGATGTCTCCTCAAATACATCCAAGAATTCATTCCACACGACACCCTCTTCTTCTTATCTTCCACAGTGGCACAATCTAGTTGATTCTCCTTCCTGAGAGACTTATGCTCTCTGATGAACTGAAACTCCTGTTGGCGTGAAATTCTAAAGATCACTTTCTTGCTCCGACAGTCGATCACTGCATGATACTTGCTAAGCCAAGTCATGCCTAAGATCACATCGTACCCTCCAGTATCCAGCATGAACATGTTGGCTTCTAACTTTCTATCATATAACTCCACAATGCATGCTTTGCAAATCCTATTAGTAATGACTACCCCATTCCCCTTACTAATTTTCTCTGGTCACTCATACATACAAGGGGTATATAATGCAAAGCAGTAAATCTACTGGATATGAAATAATGTGATGCGTCGAGTCAAATAGTGATAAGATGAGAATTGAGTGGACCAAGACTTTACTTGCCACTACTTCTCCCGATGCCTCAGTTTCCTCGGCGGTCAAGTTGTAGGCCTGGCCTCTCCCACGGCCTACCTAGTTCTGGGTCCCCTCTGAGCCTGACCAAGAGTCCGACGCTGGGGAGGAAGTGGAGCTCCTCTGCCTATTGGCCCTGGATTCCTCCTCATCGGTGGTGCCAAAAGTACTGGGGTTGCCACTCGTGCTGGAAGTGCTGGTGGTGTAGGAGCTGCATTCCATGTCTTCTTGAATGGATAATCACCCACTGAGTGATCGCCAGATCTGCAAGCCAAACACAGTCCATTAGCCATACGGCAGTTGCGTCGGTTGTGTCTGGGCTTCTGACAATATCCACATACAAGTTGCTGAGGAGGAATCTGAAATGGTCACTTGGCTAATGGGGCACCAATATATCTGACTGGATTTACTCTGTTCACTTGTTGGAATTGGCGCTTCATTGGCTTGTTTTGCAGCTTGCTTCTATTCTTCTTCTCCAATCCCTGCTCTACATCATGAGCTATAGTAAGAACTTGGAAGTATATGTTCAGCTGATGGGGTATAAGTAACATACGGATATCCACCCTCAATCCTTATTGAAACCTACTAGCACTTTTCTCCTCGTCGACCACCATATATGGTGCAAACTGACTAAGTCTCAGGAATTCATCAGCATACTCCTCCTGTTAGATCGTTGAGATAAGGACTAATGCGGAATTATCTCTGTTGGCAACAATGATCTAAAATACAACACAAGTCAACACAAACACTAGACAAGAAGGATTAATCGTTAGGCAAATAACTAAAATAAATAACTTGCATGTAAAGGAAAACAAATCTCAGAAATTGACAAACGCAAACAAAGGGATTTATCCTGGTTCGGTCCTTGTGACCTACATCCAGTCCCCAAGCCACCCGCTTGAGATTTTCCTTTAACCTTGATCTTGCCACCCAAAATCAATACAACATGTACACCACTTGTCGAATCCCCTTCGCCAAATGTGTACACCTTCTCTTCCACCAAGAGAACACCTTCTCTTCCACCAAGAGAATACCTTTTACCTTTGTACAACTGCCTCTACAACCAAGAAGCCTCCCGTGTACAATGGTCACCTTGTACAACTTACTTCTTCAACCAAGAAGCCTCCCGTGTACAATGAACACTTTGAGAATTACAACTCTTTTATCCTATAAGCCTTGGTACAGATGTGTATGTGGACAAGGTCTAGTATAGGAGACAAACTTCAGAGGACTTCACAATAGGAATTGTCTTTTGGTGAAGACTGAAGTTAGAAAACAGTTTTTCAGATTTGCAGATTTTAGCTTTTTGGAAAACTGAGAAAAACTCTTGGTAATTTCTTAACTTTGGCCTTTGCAATAACTTTCCTATTTATAGCTGAAGACTAGGGTTAGTTAGGGAGTTAATAGGTGTAATTTGAATCAAAGGAACGTTGAAAACAGTTGCACAAAAGACCAGATAATGAAAACTGTCCAACAGTCAGAACTGCCTATTAGTCGACTTGCCCATGGAGTTAGTCGACTAACCTAGGCAAAATTCCTTCTATTAGTCGACTAGGTTTAGCTATTAGTCGACTAGGTCAGTGGCCGTTGGAAGAACAGTTTCAGAATAACTACTTCAAGTCGACTGCAACTAACAACTTAGTCGACTTGACAAGGGATTAGTCGACTAGGGGATTTCTATAAGTCGACTAGAAAAATGAATTAGTCGACTTGATTTACTGTCGGTCGACTAATTGATCAAACAGAGAGTTGGGTCGATTTCTGGACACAGGATTAGTCGACTTGGGTTTCTGGTTAGTCGACTACATCAAGGATTAGTCGACTTGACTTATGTATAAGTCGACTAATGGACCAAAGAAGTGTTGGTTTGTGTCAAGGCTTTTACACTCTATTTCAACTTTACAAACCACACTCTATCAACTCTCCTTGGCACATCTTGATCATGTCGGACTCTTGATTCGTCATGTGTAAGAGCTCCAAATGAATTGATCTTCACAAACGTCTTCATCGAAATAGGTTCCAACACCTCCATCGATCGATTCCACTACAACAACCTAATAAACTGCTCCTCTATCTCTTTCTGAGCCATTGCAGGGAAAAACCTCTCATAGAAGCCCTTCGAGAACTGGTCCCAAGAGATGGGCTTCTCCAGCCTCGCCTCTTCGGCTAGCCACCAGGTCCTTGCCACATCTTTCAGCTATATCTTGGTCACTTCCACCTGGTTCTTACTAGGAATTCTAGCTGTCTTCAGAAGATCAATTAAGTCAATCAGCCACTGTTCTGCATCCAGAGGCTTCTCAGTGCCCGAAAAAATTGCCGGCTGTAACCTCTTGAAATCTGACACAATACCCAGCCTCTGTTCCCGGGGTGCAGTCAACAATCCTTTTCGTAAGAGCTCTGTTTGCTATTGCTGGCTATTCATCCTTCCCTGAAATATTCTCATCATGTCATTCTCCCCGTTAGAACTATCATGAGAAGTGCCATGATCTTTACGTGTTCCCCGTCTATCCATATTTTAGTTGGATGAAAAGGTGAAGGAAATAAAGAGCTGCATGAAAGATGGAAAGATTTTAGAAACCAGGGGATGGATTTCAAGGAAAGAATAGATAACTTCATACTTGTGATTGGAACGTATAACAATGACTCGTGTGACCCGGTTGCAAATTAATCCAACATTAATCTGCTGACTGGCTGTACTAAAGGTAGGAACCTAGGCTCTATACCAACCTGTAGCGCCCCAAT
The DNA here is from genome assembly GCA_038442645.1 of Agave tequilana. NCBI lineage: Eukaryota > Viridiplantae > Streptophyta > Magnoliopsida > Asparagales > Asparagaceae > Agave > Agave tequilana. Next base: position 195,356 of record JAVJIF010005845.1, on the reverse strand, counting down.
CCCACAGATACGGAGACAATACTGCGATATATATACGCAGGGTAATAGTACCATACGTATGTATGCTAAGCATTAGTACAATACAGGAATCAGAGTAAAAAAATATGTGATAATACACATTCCAACACAAAAGTACAAGTACTCAATCATCACAGACTATGACATAATATTATATAAGTATTACATCACCAGGAAGAACAAAAGTAGACTATATAAGGTACATAAGATATGAACTCACGAGCTGAAAGAGAGAATCTCGCGAGCGGGCAAGACGGGATGAAGCTACGGCTGATCCACCTGCTCCTCGAGGAAGGCCTGCTCCTCAGCTGAAGGGTCCACCTTAGTCCAAGCAGCAAGATCTGAACATGCAAGTCTAGAGTTATTAAAAAGCAACCTAGCGAGTACAAAAAGAAACCAAGTGGCAAGTATAAGCAATAGCAAGTGTAGCAGGTCAAGTGTTATGTAATTAAATCAGCAAGCATGGAATAACTACAATAAATAGTAAAATATAGAAACAATATTAAAATTCATGTAGCATAAAGTCAATTATCAAGTTATTATTAAGACTCGTTCAATTTGTATGTTTCGGTATATATCCATACCATATACCTCCGCACACAAGTCAAGCGAGATTGGTTATTAAAAACTGATGGGGATCGACGAACCATGTTTAGAATGGGTCTTGTGCATGTCCGGGACAGCGGTTCAAGAGTATCCAGTACTGAGCTGGAATGTACCGCTAGGTGTCGGGTCTTACTATATGCCCGTAGGACTTAGTATACTCCCGAACAGGAATAGGGTGTCACCGCTCCCCAAAGAAATATACCCAGGGGATTACGGCACACCCGGCAGGAAGCAGGCGAGTAGGGGTGCCAGTACATCCCACGAAAATACCTGGTGGCCTCCAGGTCGAATCCCGAAAATTAGTTGTACAACATTTGTATGGCCACCATAAACACTGAAGTTATATTGGTACCCATCAGCTTTCTCCGTCTCGATGTAAGTTATTCAGTTATTACAGATTGTCTAGTGATAATGTCCATAGGGTATTCACAGTAGTCCAATATCTATGGTTATCTTATTATGGGGATCAACAAGAGTATAATATAAGGAGTCTCTCTATTACAGGGGTTCAGGAATACAGGAGTTCAGGAGTACAAGATGTCTGGTAACAGTATAATAATCATGTCAAGTCCCCGTAAAAGTGATAATCATGAATAGACATTGTAATATAGGTGTAATAGTAATCCAGTTAGATGTCATAATATCAGGTCGAGTGTACTAGTATCATGTGATAGCATAAGTCAAGTATCAAGTGATAGCATGTCAAACATTGGTGTCAAGGATCAGGTGTCAAGTACAAACATATCAGTATCAGGCAATTAACATGTTGGTATCAGGTGAGTTGAATACAGAGTTATAACATCATATATCAGGTAATAATCCGGTCATGTAATATGATATAGGAGAACAGTATAGTTAAACATTTCAAACTCTTCACAACCATATCTATAACAACAATAATTTTAATCTATTAATTAGCTATGCAAAGCCGAGAGAAGCGAGAGCGTATTTGGGCATATCCAATGCAAATATAATACCAAATCAAGGGATTATAATAACGGCCAACAGGTATTCATATAACATGTTAATTTTAGAAAATCACTCGCATATCATATATCAACTCGTATAATGATGTATCATATATTAAAAGCTAGAGTAGTAATTGATAGGCATGTAATGGTAGTTACAAGACATTCACATATCAATATATCATGCAATAAACGCTAGAGTAGCAGTTACTAAATATGAATTGATGATAACAAAGCACTCGCCTAGAACCAGAATTCAATACCGAGTTAGAATTTGGGAAATCTGCGAACACGTGCGTACATGCTACCAATCCATATATTAAAAATATATATTATATATATTAGAAAGAGAATGAGAGAGGAAAGAGAGAGGAGAGAGAGAGAGAAGAATTAGTTAAAGAGAGAAGGAGGCTAAGAAAGGGGGAGAGAGAGTTGTAGGAGAGAGAGGGGGGTGTGTGTGGTGGTAAGGAGGGGATAATTAGGGAATGAAGGAGAGGGTAAAAGTGGAAAGAAAGGAAAAAAGAAAAGAAGAAAAGAAAGAAAGGAAGAAAGAAGGAAAGAAGGAAAGAAGAAAGGAGAGAGGCGAGTGGGGTGGGTGGCCGGCGGTTGTTGGTCGCCGGCGGCGGCTTGGATGGCGGCACCGCGGGAGGGCGACCGGCGAGGAAGGGCGGCCGATGGCGCCCTTGGGTGGAGGAGAGAGGGGGAAGGGAGTTGTGTTGATGGTGATGTTGTTGTTGTGGTTGGTGTTGTTAAAGGTGGTGGTGTTGGTTGAAGATGGTGGAGGTGGTTATGGGGTTGTGGTGGTTTAGGGAGTTAGAGGAGAAGGAGGAGATGGTGGTGGGGTGGTGAGAGTGGAGGAATTGATGGATTTGTTGGTAAATTTTGGAGTAGAAGAAAGGTAATAATGATGGGTTTTTAGGGAAATTGGAGGAGATGACTGGAGTTTGAAGAGGAGGGAAGTGGGGGGCGACAGTGCTGGCTCGCGGGTGGCGGTGGCGTTGGCTCGGGGGTGACAGCGCTGGGGGTGACAATGGTGGAGGCGGCGGCTGTCAACGAGGAAAGAGAGGTGTGTTGGTAGGAGAGAAAGAGAAATGGAGAATAATGGGAAGAAGAAAAGAACGAAGGGAAAAATAAAGAGAAGGAGAGGAAAGGGGGAGTATGGGAGGAGGAGTGGGGGATGGTGGTGTTGCTGCTGTCGTCTCCAGGGAATGGGGGGACATGGGGAGCAGGTAGGGGAGAAAGAAAAAGAAAAGAAGGAAAGAAAAGAAAGAGAAGGAAAAGGAAAAAAAAAGTAAGAAAAAGGAAAATAAGTAAGAAAAAATTAATGAATAAATATATTGTTAAATAATTAAATTAATAGAATAACATGGGAGTATTAAGTAGGGGAGTGGAGAAGAAAAAACAAGAAAAGAAAAGAAAGAAAAATAATATTATTTAAATAGGGTAAAATTTGACTATTACAAAAAACATTCCCAAAAATTCTCAAAAATAAAAATATTATTTTAAGATACTTGATGAAATCAGATTTGAGAATTCAATCTAATTTTAAAATTTAAAATCCTAGAATCTTCTGCAATACCGGTCGACTCTAAAATCGGTCAAATTTTGATAAATTAAAAAAATCTCAAAAAATGTATTTAGATAGAAAATAAGATTCTAAGAAGTAATGTGAAAGCTGTTTCTAAAAATTTAATTATATTTGAAAACTAAAAAAAATCTGAGAATCGATCAGCGATACCGATCGACACCGATTTTGAAGATCTTGCAGAATAATTCTGAAAATTTTACAAAATCATGAAAAATTAAAATATTAGAAAACAGTGTTTGAAATTAAAATCAGTCAAATCAGAATATCAGGAAGGTCAAATCAGGTAATATGCTGGTATCGGGTTCCTAATCCAGGTCAGGACTGACTCTAGGTCTGAGAATCCAGATTCGATACCAAATAACATAAGCAATCACAATCCAAAAATAAATAATGAAAGAAAATTGAAACAATACGGTCAAAAAAATCGGGACACATATCTGTGTAGGTATCCCAGGAATGGGGTGCTACAATTATGGCATTAGCTGTACCAAGGAATGGGCGCCATAAGATGACTGGAGTTTGAGATCTTGGGTTTGACAAAGGTTGGGTCTCCAAACACAATAAAGTCAATAGGGTAGATGAAATTCCCAACCCGAATAAGGACATCTGTGATTTCCCGTTCGGGACTTTCACAGATCGATCGACTAACTGAATGGTTACTCGAGTTGGACGCAGCTCGCCCAACCCAAGTTGCTGGTAAACTGGGAGAGGTAGCAAGTTGATACTTGCTCCCAGGTCAAGAAGTACTCAGCCAATTTCTGTTTGTCCTATGGTGCAAGAATTGTAGGACATTCGAGGTCTTTTTACTTGATCGGAATAGGACCAGACAGAAGTTCACTTACGTTGGTTGCTAAGAACACTTTATTCGGCACATTCATTTTCTCTTCTTAGTACAATGCGATCACGCAAACATTATATCACCAATCATATGATGACATTTTACTTCGTTACTTTCACACAATGAGGTACAGGAGGCACTCAGGGAAGCTCACGACGGCACGTGTGGATCTCACCAACCTAGACCTGAACTTGGGGATCGACTCCGAAGGCTTGGCTACTACTGGCTAAAGATGATCTCTGATGCTATCACCTAAGCTAGATGATGTCACACTTATTCAATCCATGGTGACTTCATACATCAAGCAGCAGATCATCTTCATCCAGCTCTTCTTCATGGCCATTTGAGATATGAAGAATGGACGTCATTGGACCCATCAATCCACCAACATTCAAAGGACATCGATTTATCCTAGTTATAACTGATTACTTCTCAAAATGGGTAAAAGTTATGCCCCTGAAAGAAGTAAAGACATCCGACATGATCAAGTTTCTTAAGCATCACGTGCTATATCATTTCGGCATACCTCCACAAATCGTCCACGATGGTGGGCCCCAATTTGTCAGCCAAGCATTCCAAAATTTTGCAACAAATTCAGAATTCAAAGTGCGTCTTCAACAACATACTACTAGCTGTCAATGGTCTTGCAGAAGCCTTCAACAAGTTCATTGGAATACTTCTCAAGAAGTTTGTCTCGAAAAGTTAATAGGACTGGGACGAGAAGTTAGGTGAATGCCTTTGGACTTACCGCACAACAGTGAGAACCTAGGCAAAGGTTACACCATTTTTCTTAATGCACAAATGCGAAGCTGTACTTCAATTGGAAATTCAGATTCTTCCATTAGAAATTCAGATCCATCGCTGTGTATTGCCCTCATAACAGAGATGATGAACGAGGATAAGCATCGACTGAGCCTCTAAAAGTTTTAGGATTTAGATAACAAACGCTTCCAATCTCAATAACAAATCGAGCTCTATCAAGCTCAAATTGCCAAAGCCTTCAACAAGAAAGTCAAAAAATGAATCTTCAAAAAACGCGATCTTGTCTTAGCTGTCAGACAACCTATGGTTATGACACATAAGATCAAAAAAAAATTTCAACTCAAACAGAAGGGACTTTTTATAGTAAAGTCAGTCTACTCAAATGGAGCTTATTGACTCACAAATCCAAGCGGTGACATGCTCATAATGCCGATTAATGGCAAGTTCCTGAAGAAATACTTTTCATGATCAAGTTAACACCATACCTCTGGACATATAAGTACCCTAACTAATCGGTTGGATTGGAGTTTGGGATCCAAGATATTTGGAAGAGCGCTAAAAGAAGAGCTTACCCCCCTTAAAGGATTGCTTCTCTAATAATGAGATCGAGTCGACAGAACATAGAATACCATGATGTATGATGTCAACATTAAAGAAATGATAAAGGCAAAACTATCAATTTGAGCCTTGTCACTTTTTTCTAATATATAGACTTACATTCACTTTCAGTTTGGAAGAATATGTCATATTTTGAAGTGGAGCATGCTTAGGCAACAGTTTTAACCACTCTTCTTCCCGATAGTCTCTCTCAATCCAAAAAGATGGCTTCCCTAACGTGACTTTTTCGTGTGTAATTGTGGCATATCATCCAACCACTCCTTTCGATGGGTCATAGCTCAGCTTCATGACTACTCCAATCAAACAGTTCCTACAGCCAATAAACTAATTGAATGAATTTATCTGATGACTTGTCAAACTGAACTCATTGAAGAAGACTCGTGATGCAGTCACCAAACTCATTGAAGAAGGTTCGTGTTACATTTTCACGGAACCTTTCAAGTGTTTTCACATTCATATTAAGACCTGACCATCTGTTGAGAACCAGGGTTTTGATTATGAGTGAGATGAGAGAAACCTCACAGGGAATGCCACTTTCCTGATAATTCCCTTAGAGTTTACACTGACCTCTTTAATCCCCAGTGAGATTTTGGAGATTATCTGTGAAATAAAAAAAGGGTATTTCATGTACTTTGTCAAAAATATTCACTTCAAGTGATATAACAATCCAACGCCTCCGATAGCTAAGGATAGAAGAATATATTAGCTTTTTAGTCTAATGCAAAATCCTTGACAACTCATCATACTGAGAGAAATAGCATGGCTAACCCAACACAAACAATAGTTGGTAAAGACAAACCAAACCCATTGATTGCTGAGAAAATCCTAAGGGGATCTGATCCCACCCATAAGAATCCAACGCCTCTGATGGCTTAGAAGAATATAATAGCTTTTAAGTCTAATGTAAAATTCTCGACAACTCATCATGCTGAGGGGTATAGCATGACTGACCCAATGCAAACAGTAGTTGGTAGAGATAAATCAAATTCGTTGATAATTGAGGGTTTGCTAAAAATTCTATGGGAACTAATCTAACCTATTCCCACCAAAATTCTTCACTAATTTCCTCTTATGGAATGATTTCTACAAAAAGCTGTACTCATTTTCCCAATAAAATGAATTAGAGATCAGACCTGTCATGTTAAAAATCATACCTCTAACAATAAAATTTCAATACATCCCCAGCGGATAAGATTTCTGTTGGCCCAAAGGCCCATCACTCTAGTTTTGATGATGATCAACTCATGTAGTTATGGTACTAATGATCTTGTGTTTATTTAGTCTCGGATTTATGATCAAGATCTTAGTAGGTGTATAGCTTCAACAAAGGATTTAAAGTCTAGTTTTGGAGCTAGCACGGTTTGATTCAAGAGCTTGTGCATCAAGACTACGTCAAGTACTCAAGAGGAGTCTAGATTTTTGGATCGAGTTTGGACCAAGTCAAGAAGATGATAAGAATTCAAGTGAAGACCTTCAAGATCAAGACTTGTGTCTAGGTTTGTTTTATTAAGATTTTGTTATTAGTTAAAATGTAAAAGATAGAATAGTTGGTGGATTGCTCAAGTATACTATACACACACACTCTCTTGATTTAGAGAAGTTTTCATAAAAGAATTTTTATTTTGAAAAAATACAAAAGAGTTTTCATTTTGAAAAAAATACCGGTTTAGTTTTTGGAATTCAAAGTATATACGTTTTAACCAAAACCATGTTTAGTGATTATTGTCAAAAACATAAATATTTCATCATGTATGTGTAGTGGATCATATCCATACACTCTATGCTTTAAAAGAGTTTAAAATATCTTGTTTTTTTATTTGGAGAAGTTTTGGAAAAATACAGTTTTTGTTTTGAACCAAAATTTCTAAGTTACAAAAATAGTTTAAATTGTTTGTAACATATCTTGATTTTACTCAAACATGCTTGATTATCAAAGTATAATATTGAACCTATTTTTGTAGATTTTTCGTGATTTTATGGGATTTTATTTGAGTCAAAATGCAAAGTTTTCATTACCTTAAAATCCCTGACCTGGCTTCTGCCGGTCGACGGGGTTTGAAGTCGGTCGACCGAGTCGGTCGACCGACGTGCACAGAATGTGCACGCCAAGTCTGCTAGAGAGCCGGTCGACCGACCCGGTCGACCGCTAGAGAGCTTCTGCTCTCCGGAAAGCTCCGGTCGACCGGGCCCGTCGACCGGCAGAGAGCTCTGCTCTCTGTTCCAGGCTGCGGTCGACTGGCCGGTCGACCGAGGCTCCAACGGTCAGAATTCTGACCGTTGGCGGTCGACCGGGCCGGTCGACCGTCAGCCGTCAGGGCTGAAATTAAGCCCCAACGGCTAGTTTTTTTAGCCCTATAAAAGGAGGGCTTTGGGAGATTGTTTTTAACAAGATTTTCAAGTGGGTTTGAGCCAGTTTTTCCTACTCTATTTAGAGGTCTTTCTTCACTTGTTTAAGAGCTAATATTTTCAATTAAAAGGGGAGTTTATCAAGAGTGTATTGAAAAGTGTTTTCTTGAGTTTTCCTCCATCATTTATATCCTAGTTTTCTTCCACAACACTTGAGCTATCCATTGATATATTCATCCTATAGGAGTGTTATTATGAGAGTGTTTGTTTGTGATCAAAGTGTTTAGATCACCAAGAGTTCTTTCTTGTACTTTGAGGAGACGGACTTGCGGGTTCGCGGTGTTTCGAGTTCGCGTGTGAACTCTTTGTTTGAGGTGCGGCCTCAGTGAGCTAGTGGGCTTGCGGTGTGTTCTTGCGGGAACAAGAGAGGGACTAGAGAGTCCAAAGAGCTTGTAGGTGTTGCGGTACCAAGTGATCCGGTGGGATCGATTTTAGTGGAAATCCTTCATAGTGTTGAAGGCGGAGACGTAGAGCAAGTGTGCTCGAACCTCGAAACAAATCTCCCGTATTTGCGATTGCTCTCTCTATCTCTTACTTGTTTATATCTTGCATGTTTATATTGCTTTCATCTTTATATGCTTGATATACATTGTGTGCTTATTGTTATATGCTTGGGATTGTTTGCTAATACTTGTATTTAACCAAGAGAGCCAACGCGACACCTCAACTCTTATCTAGAGGAATTTTGAGGAGTTAGTCCAGAACCCTTTACGGGGAATCCGGCTACACTCTTATATTATACGTGGTGTTTAGTTTAAGAAATTTTAGTTTGCATTAATAAGTTTTTAATTCCGCATTATTGACCTTTAGATTAGCCATCAGCTATTCACCCCCTGTAGGTGATTACAATTGATATCAGAGCCAAGTGCTCTTGATTAGGGTCTTACAACCTAGAGTTGAAGATCCTCATTTTTTAGCTAATCACAATATTTGTTCACACACACCATGGATTTCATGTCACCTCCCACTTTTGACATTCTTAACATCCAAACTTGGAAGGTTAAGATGTCTTTGTACCTCAAAGGCCTAGGCATTCATGTTTATCTTGCTACAATTAAAAATTCATATGTTAACAATAGCAAAAATATTGAGGCTAATGCAAAAGCCCTACTGCTTTAAGATCTACCCTAAATGATGATTATTATCTAGGGTTGCTAATATTGATTCGGCTTTTATAGTATGGAACTCTTTGATCTCCCTTGGCAAAAATGAACAATACTATGCGGGGAGCGACTCGGATGTTGGAAGTGACGCTTCCAACGTGTGCTACATGGTCCAAGGGGATAACCCCCTTGAGGTAACTACCGAATCCGAGGTAGATGAAGATGTTGATATGTCATATGATGAGCTTGCATCTTTTTGTCAAGAACTTCTAGAAAAATATGACATGATTAAGAAAGATAACAAGAAATGAAAAAGAAATTAGATTGCATGTTAAATGAAAAAGATTCTTTACAAAAAAAATTTGAAGATATTTCAAAAGAAAATGAATCTTTGAAAAATGAAAATATTTCCTTACTTTTTAAATTGAATGATTTATGTGAAGGAAATACTTCATTGAAAAATAAAATTGTTTTGGTGGAAAAACAAAAAGAAGTTGGTTTGAATGAAAATAACTCTTTAAAAAGAAAAATTGTTGAAAAAAAATATTTCTAAAAAGAAAAAGGTTGTAGGTCATGCTCTTCATGCCACTATTAATAAAATTAAATTCAATTTTTGAAAAATAAAATAGATTATTTAAGCTCAACTTTGAGCAATTATCCATTTAATCATAAGAAATTGGAATCCTTATTTCAAAAGAAACAAGTTCCCCATGTTCATGCACATCACCCACATCATGCATATGCACACTTTGTACGCCACGATCACACTCATATACATATGCATCCTAGAGTGTACAAGTGTACACATTGTGGCCGCAAAGGCCATTTAGCAAAGTTTTGTTATGATAAGATAAATGTTTTAAATTTTGCTAACAAAAATGTTTGGGTTCCATTAGATGCTAACCCCCGTGGACCCAAAAGAAAATGGGTACCAAAATCCCTACCTTTTGTATTTGATGTAGGTGCGAGCTCTCACAAAACGTGAGAGGGATGGTGCCTTGGTGGTGGTTGCACATGGACTTGATGGAGACATATTTGATGCACCGCTATCAAGGAGGTTTGGTGGGATGACCACCATATTTTGGAGATTTGGAGTATAGTTTATGTGTTGGTAACTATCTCTAAAACTCCTATTTTGTTTACATACTTTCTCATGTATGATATTTTTAGCATGTTCATTTGATTTGTGCTTCTTGTGGTAAAAACATGGTTAGATGTAGTTTTTGTCAAAACTTGTGTATATACATGTACAAGTAGTGAGTAACAAATTGATTCATATATGTTTGCACTTCATTGTTCATTTGTATTCACTATAAGCACATGTATAGCTTAGTTTTGATGATTCTCCCATTTACACTTGTTTTGCCTATTTTCATGTTTTACTTCAAGTATATGTATTTTGTATTCAAATCTAATAAATATACATGTATACCCCTTGAGTCATTTGCCTCCATGCAATTTACATTATGAACTCTTTTTATGTTTGGGATATGTATGCATATTGTTAGGATTGGATAAAAACATACATATACCTAGAAGTTTGTTTTTAAGATGAAAAATGAATCTGTATGATTTTCATCTTTATATGAAAAATGAATTTTCATGATTTGTTTGATAAAATGATATTCATGTTTGCTTTGAGATTTATTGACTTATCTTCATGAAAAATACTAGTTACATGACTTTTGTATACTCACACTTTATTTGTTTATTCAAAACTTTGTTTCATGATCATTTTTGAGCTTTATGGACCTTGAGTGTCGAATTTTGTATATTTGATATATTTCATGAAAGACATATGATTTGGTTTCATGTTTTGAAGGATCTTTAACTAGTTTTTTAAAAATTATCTTTAACTAGTTATTTATTCTTCATTAGGTAGTGTTTTCACTATAAAAATATTTTCAAACTCTATTTTTGAAAACCCCTACCAACACCCTTATGGGTGAACGGATGGGCGAGTATGCCTTGCAAGTCTTATTGAAAATCTTTTACCTTATTCATATAAAGGGTGGTACGTTATGAGTTATATACTTGATTCACGTTGATATCTCAATTGATATTTTTTTGTATATACTCATAATTTGTTATATGTATGCTTCATAATTTCCATAATATCAATTCCTATTGGTATTGTCTTTTTCATACATATATATGTTTTGAAACTCAAGCACAATCAAATACATATATCTATACTTGAGTTAAAATTAGTTTACATGTAGCACAAAAGTTTGTTTATGCTAAGCTTGATTCAAATCTTTATTTTCAATCAATAGCTCAATTGATAGTTTAATAAGCTTATGCATTATTTTTAAAATTGGTATTTTTATTGATATCTATATATTTCAATTGGTATCAATATGATTCTATTTTTAGCTTAAAATACAAAATTTGTAATGTTTATTTACATTTGGTATTTTAAAATTTGGTAATTACAAGTGGTATTTACTAAGATATCTCAAAATTTGTTTTATTGAGAAAAATTCAAAATTTTGTTTTAATGAGAAAATAAAAAAATGTTTTGATGTGTATTGCCTATACGCAAGGGAGCTTAACATCTCTTCTACATATAGATTCATGTTGAGTGTATCTTATATTGAGGAGCTTGACAACTCTTTTTTATGTGGTACACGTGTGTAGGGGGGCTTCACATCTCCTCTTATGCATTGCATACTATGCGTTATGTGAGTTAGGGCTTGTCATCCCTTCTTCATGTAATGCATATATGTAGGGAAGCTAACTTAGCGTCTTCCTCTTCACGAATGTATTCGCATATAACTTTTTATTGGTTGATTTGATTTCACCTCTTTCTTGATTTTTTGTTTTTGACAAAAAAAGGGGGGGAGGACATTGTTTTGTTTTTTACTTTAACCCCTTTGTTGATGATTGATAAAAAAGGAGAGAAGTATTTTAGTATATATGCATGTTTTCCTTGCTTTATTCATAAAGGGGAGAAGGATTTATTATGCATATTTGTTTTGTTTTGCAAATAGGAGAAAAAGAATTTGATGAGTTTTATGCTTGATTAGCATGTTTATCTCCTTGTATTTGCATACATGTTTATGTGCTTTATTGCCATATCTTATTGCTTATTTGTTATGCATGAGTTAAGGGGAGCTTCTTTGAAGCTTTACTTTAATCCATGCATATATAACTCCATGAGTTATGTCATCATCAAAAAGGGGGAGATTGTTGGCCCAAAGGCTCATCACTCTAGTTTTGATGATGATCAACTCATGTAGTTATGGTACTAATGATCTTGTGTTTATTTAGTCTCAGATTTATGATCAAGATCTTAGTAGGTGTGTAGCTTCAACAAAGGATTTAAAGTCTAGTTTCGGAGCTAGCACGGTTCGATTCAAGAGCTTGTCATCAAGACCACATCAAGTACTCAAGAGGAGTTTAGCTTTTTGGATCGAGTTTGGACCAAGTCAAGAAGATGAGAAGACTTCAAGTGAAGACCTTCAAGATCAAGACTTGTGTCTAGGTTTGTTTTATTAAGATTTTATTTTTAGTTAAAATGTAAAGGATAGAATAGTTGGTGGATTGCTCAAGTATACTATACACACACACACACACTCTTGATTTAGAGAAGTTTTCATAAAAGAATTTTTATTTTGGAAAAATACAAAAGAGTTTTCATTTTAGAAAAATACCGGTTTGGTTTTTTGGAATTCAAAGTATATACGTTTTAACCAAAATCATGTTTAGTGATTATTGTCAAAAATATAGATATTTCATCATGTATGTGTAGTGGATCATATCCATACACTCTATGCTTTAAAAGAGTTTAAAATATCTTGTTTTTGTATTTGGAGAAGTTTTGGAAAAATCCATTTTGGAAAAATACAGTTTTTGTTTTGAACCAAAATTTCTAAGTTACAAAAATAGTTCAAATTTTTTGTAAGATGTCTTGATTTTACTCAAACATGCTTGATTATCAAAGTATAATATTGAATCTATTTTTGTAGATTTTTCGTGATTTTATGGGATTTTATTTGAGTCAAAATGCCAAGTTTTCATTACCTTAAAATCGCTGACCTGGCTTTTGCCGGTCGACCGGACCGGTCGACCGGGCTTGAAGTCCGTCGACCGAGTCGGTCGACCGACGTGCACAGAATGTGCACGCCAAGTCTGCTGGAGGGCCGGTCGACCGACCCGGTCGACCGCCAGAGAGCTTCTGCTCTCTGGAAAGCCCTGGTCGACCGGGCCGGTCGAAAGGCAGAGATCTCTGCTCTCTGTTCCAGGCCGCGGTCGACCGGCCGGTCGACCGAGACTCCAACGGTCAGAATTCTGACCGTTGGCGGTCGACCGGGCCGGTCGACCGTCAGCCGTCAGGGCTGAAATTAAGCACCAACGGCTAGTTTTTCTAGCCCTATAAAAAGAGGGCTTTGGGAGATTGTTTTTAACAAGATTTTCAAGTGGGTTTGAGCCAGTTTTTCCTACTCTATTTAGAGGTCTTTCTCCACTTGTTTAAGAGCTAATATTTCAAATTAAAAGTGGAGTTTATCAAGAGTGTATTGAAAAGTGTTTTATTGAGTTTTCCTCCATCATTTATATCCTAGTTTTCTCACACAACACTTGAGCTATCCATTGATATATTCATCCTATAGGAGTGTTATTGTAAGAGTGTTTGTTGGTGATCAAAGTGTTTAGATCACCAAGAGTTCTTTCTTGTACTTTGATGAGGCGGACTTGCGGGTTCGCGGTGTTTCGAGTTCGCATGTGAACTCTTTATTTGAGGTGCGGCCTTGGCGAGCTAGTGGGCTTGCGGTGTATTCTTGCGGGAATAGGAGAGGGACTAGAGAGTCCAAAGAGCATGTAGGTGTTGCGGCACCAAGTGATCCGGTGGGATCGATTTTAGTGGAAATCCTTCATAGTGTTGAAGGCGGGGACGTAGAGCAAGTGTGCACGAACCTCGAAACAAATCTCCCGTGTTTGCGATTGCTCTCTCTCTCTTACTTGTTTATATCTTGCATGTTTATATTGCTTTCATCTTTATATGCTTGATATACATTGTGTGCTTAATTTTATATGCTTGGGATGTTTGCTAACACTTGTATTTAACCAAGAGAGCTAACGCGGCACCTCAACTCTTATCTAGAGGAATCTTGAGGAGTTAGTCCAGAGCCCTTCACGGGAAATCTGGCTCCACTCTTGTGTTATACGTGGTGTTTAGTTTAAGAAGTTTTAGTTTGCATTAATAAGTTTTTAATTTCACATTATTGACCTTTAAATTAGCCATCACCTATTCACCCCCTCTAGGTGATTACAATTTCTACTTGTCAATACTCTTCAATAGAATGACAGGTCCACTTAACTTGCTCAAATCGCAAAAAAGATCCCCATCAAGTTAAAAACTACACCTCTGACCAAACTTACTCAAATCGCAAAACTAATCCCGGTCAAGTTAAAAATTACACCTCTGACCAAACTTGTTCAAATCGCAAGACAAATTTCTGACAAGTTAAAAATCACAACCCTGACAATAATTCTTCTCTATTTTCTTAATAAAAATGAGGCTTATGGTTAAAATTACACCTCTTACCCACTTCCTCCAGAGAAGTATCAAATTTGGTTAAAATCACACCTTCAGTTTTAAGTGATCTGTTACCTCTGGCATACAAAACAAATCCCTGTCAAGTTAAAAATCACCTCTGGCAGTATCTTCTCTTTATTTTCTCAACGAAAATGAGAACTATGGTTAATATTACACCCCTCTTATTCAACTTCCCCAGTGAATTATCCCATGTTCAATTGCTAAGTTAACTGTTACCTTTAGTAATCGAATTCAATCGCTTTAATCTGTCTGATTTTCAAGCACAGGTCAAATGCGAGCCTCGACCGGGTGGTGCAGAGTCGTTTATCGGACTCAAGTCTTTCATCTGAAAGAACTTCTCTGAGAGTCGTGCACTGGCCTGGGTCAATCGGGCCTGGCGTTCTAGGCATTCTTGAAGACTGAATATGACATTGGGGTTCGATCCACCTATATGCTCGAAGTGGTGCCTCTTGGATAGAGGATCAGAAGAGTATCTCACTGTAAAGAGAAAAAACACAAAAGTTAAAATTCTGAGGCAGTGAAAAATACTAAATGTTGAAACTCAAACACGAATCTCATATACTAAATGTTGAAACTCAAACGTGGGTCTCAACACTTGAAACTCGTGTCTAAAGAATTGAAACATGAGGCTCGCGCGAAGTCCACGTCTAAGTTTCAAAACTGAAAATATAGAATCATCTAAGTGTTGAGACTCAAACACAAGTCTCAAATTCATGATACCCGCGTTTGAAGTCTCAAAATGAAAGATTCATCAGACCCGCGTTCTGTTCATTAATACGAGAGTCGCATTGATAAAACAAAATTTAAGTCTCATCAAACTCATGTTTTGTTTATCAACGCAACGGTCGCATCATAAATCAAAATGCGAGTCTCACGAGACACGCGTTGATTGCTCAAACTTCAAAAAAAGTTAAGGGGACAAAGCCTCGTCGAGTTCAACAATGGCGAACACTTGAGATGGGGGCCTACTGAGGAGGAAAATCACCCATTGTGGTTGAAGCAGCAGCTGCGCTCGAGGAAGAAGCGTTATTCGCTTTTGGAGCCATTTAAACAAGTGTTAAATCTTCAAAGAAGATTGAAAAAGCTTAGAAAGTTTGAAAGCTTTTTGATCTCAAACGCGAGGCTAAAAGCTTGAAGACAGTCAAAAATGAATTAACTTTTCAAAGACCCTTGGTCTTTTTATAGGTCGTTCAATGATCATGATATGCGGCGCAGATCTCGAGCTCAATCTGAGCTGAACACGCATCACTTAGGGAAGCTCGCGTTTCATATGACATCCGCATTCAGAACCATCCAACGGACCTTTGCATTTCAAACGCAACAATCAGCAAGGGTGGCGTCTTCATCAAATGAGTGTGGCATCTTCATCAAATAAATGTCACGTCTTCACCAATGAGGTCTGTGTCCAAAGATACAAAACACGACAGTGGCGTATCTTATGAGAACCGCATTCACTCTCAAATATAAGGAGTATATTTTTTCTTTTGCAATCAGTTCAATAGTACACTGGTAAAAGAAATTAACGATTGACCCGGTTCAACAGTACACCAACGAAACAAATCAGAGCTCAGATAAGTTCTAAACTCCATTTCTAGACACTTACGATGATCATCCCTAAGATTTCAAGCAGTTTAACAGTACACTCATGAAGATCAAAATCCAGACAGGATCAAGCTCTAGGCATTTCAAAAGATTGCCATCACGAGAGCCCATGTGAATATGAAGTCTAAAGTATTTTGAAATCCATTCCAGTCAACCATGGACTTTTAAAAATTTGTAAGGAGTTCTGTAGGCTGTCTAAATATTACTGAAGAAAAAGCCTCAAATGCGAGCCTCATGCCAACGCGAGCGTCGCATTTCAACTCAAACTCAGATGTCACGCTTCAACAAAATGCAACACGAGGATCGCGTTCTGTGCCAAATGCAATGTCGTGCTGCTCTTTAATGTGAGGACCTCAGGATCGTGCTTCAACATTAAAACGTAAGCCTGCGTAGCTTAGCATTTCAACATAAATACAAGCTTGAGAAGCCTCCCATATGTGAGCCTGTGAGCTCCACGTTCCAACACAGACGCGAGCTTGTGAGCCTCGCGTTTCACCATCAAAGCGAGATCCACGTCCAGCGCGAGACCCGCGTTTCTGTTGTAACAGAGAGCAATTACTGGGTTAAATCACACCCATTTTCACCAAGTTATGGGGAATAAATTCCCATTATGGAGAGATTTAAGGACAGTTATACCCCCAAAATCTTTATAAATAGCTATGTGTGGCTAAAGAAAAGGGAGAGGCAGCTTAGAGAGTTCAAGAGAGAAAGAAGAGAGAAGACTCTTTACAAACTTGTTGAGTTCAACTTTAATCTCTTTGAGATTTCAGCTATTGATTAAGATTTTATAATTTATCATTGTGCTTTCAACGAGAGAAAGAAGATCCAAAGATCAAGCTTTTGGTTTAGCTCGTCAACGGAGAAAAAGATTCACTTTTCACCACTAGATAAAGACCCCCGCATTAAAAAAAGGGAAGATTTAACCATTCTTCCCTCTTCTATTGGATTTTGATCAGTTGTAATTCTCTTTTCAATCAATTAAATACTTTTACACGCCTCAATTCGGTCCCACAGCCACAAGCGTTAGCAAAGCGCTTATGCGATAGCTTCGCCGCCAGCGTGGCTTCGGTGTGAGCTTAGTAAGTATTCATATGCTAGCTTTACCATGAGCGCTAGTTTCATCGCAAGCATTACTAAGCGCTCTATGCGCTAGCTTCACAGCGAGCGTGCAGCGCAGCACGCTAGCTTCGCTAGGAACCTACCTCCATTGTGTGCCTAACGCTTTGCACTGCGGGCTTAGTTTCGCCTACGGCTTAGCCTCGCCGTACACAACCTAGTTTCGTCCTAGCTTTGCCTAGCTTAGCTCCGCCTGGCTTGTACTCAAATTATTTTATTTTAATTATATTAAATATTCTTTAAAAATCATGAAGTGATTATTATTATTATCATGAAAATCTCAAATTATGTTTTTCTATTAAATTTAATATTTAACTATGTTTGGCGAATTGTTTATTATTTTTTCCTTCCCAATGTACTGTAGTAATAATTTACTTCACCATCATCACCATGTTATATAATGAAAATCCATGATCACTCAAGCTATCGTACTGCCTTGCCACAATCATGTTGCTTGAATATTCCTGATACTACTGTTACATTGTATATCTGTTCATGTTACTAAAATTTGTGAAAATCTTGTTAACTTGTTATAGGATTAAAAATATGGTTATTAAGCTAGCATACATGTTATCTGGTACACATATTATAGCACAGTCATGCTGACGTCTGACGGAACATGTGTAATACTAAAGTGCCATACGGAACAAAGTGCCACACTATATACATGGGAGGGGGCCACCTCTTAAATTTGGGGGGAGGGGGCACCTCTAGAATACTCACCTCCACCTGGTGTTGGCATGATGAGGATGTCTTCCAGTGCACTTTTTATAGATATTGTTATCGATCAGACCCAATATTCTTGTTACCTGATACACATGTTATAACACTATCATGCTGGCTTCCGACATAAAATATGCCGATCTAAGTGCCACACGGCACAAAAGTGCCATATCACACGCGCGGGGGAGGGGGGTCACCTCTTTAATCCGTGGGGGCTACCTCTAAAATCTCACATTGCGGGATGTTGGCATAACAAAAACCTCCTTAGTGCACTAGTTACTTAGACCCTGTACATGATGCAGCTTAACAACTAAACAATTATATTATTAGGAACGTGTGTTATTTCATCACTTTCTCGTTTGGAGATGATAGCGTATGTCATATTCAAACGAGTCTGCTGGAGTACGGGTTCTACTTTGAACTGTTAGTGGTATGAGACACTGAAAACGGAATGATTAGAATATCAGGCAATAATGATTATTATTATTATATAACTCAAAACATGACATGTTAATTTACTTGTGTCATATGACTTTCTATTTTATTATATTATTAAGACTCCTCCAATCCAGGTTTGTATGACTTGAGCTGGACACATTGCTTCACACATGTATGATTTTCTATGCACATCATTTGGCTTCATTTTACGTACTCATTGGGTTGTCTTCTGACAACCATAGACTTGCATGTCCAGATCCCGGAGCACGAGACGAAGTGGACCCTTCAACGGAGGATCAAACTTTCCTTATTAAGCAAGCAGATCAGCAGTGGATCATTCTCAGTCCGCCTCCTTTTGACCAGCTTGCGAGATCCCTTTGTTGTAGCTCGTGAGAAGCTTTCAGCCTTTTCATACCTTATAATCTTACTTTCGCACCTTCTGGTGATGTAATATAAATGTAATATTAAGTCACACTCTGTGATAACTATGTACTTGTACTCTTTCCTGTTGAAATGTATATTACCATGGTACTTATGTACTCTAACTCATGTACTGTACTGATGCTTACTTTACATACACGGGGTATTCCAGCCCTGTGTATGTACGTCGCAATAGCGTCCCCGCACCCGTCAGGGCGGGGCTTTACAGGTTATGGAAAGTCCCAAGTTTAAGTACCATGTACGACCATGCATAAAAAAATATAGTAGTAATGAAGAGAAAAGAGAAAAAAAATCATTGAAAACAAAGGAGAGTAAATTAAAAAGGAAAGGGCAAAAAAAAGGAAAGAAAGAGTTGAAATGACCAAATTAGGTAATAAAGAAAATGTACATGTTAGATATCAATCATTTGGCACATGCACTCTGCAATATTTTATTTTCTTTTTTTTCGTGATTTTTATTTTAATTTCAAGTTTTATTTTATTTTTATTTTTATTTTACCTTGTTTTTATGCTTTCTTACCTCTTTTTCTGGAAATTTTTCTTTTTTAAGATACTTTTTTGTTGTTTATGTTGGCCCAAAAGGTTACACTCTCCATTTATTTAGAGTTTTGATGATAACAAAACAAATAAGAGCCATTTGGTACTAATAAGTTTGTTCAAGATAAGTTTCAGGTTTTGTACCATATTTGGAGGTCATTGCTTAGCTTTTGCAAGAAATTCTAAGTTCATGGAGTAAAGAAGGTTTATGGCACATCAAGGAAGGAACATAGAAGAGAAGGCTCTAGCTAGGCTTTGCATGGTTCAAGACTTCAAGATTGCTCATGAGACTTCATTAGTCTTGTTTCTAGTTTTATAGTTTTGTTAAAGAATAGTGATTAGGATTGAAGCTCTTTATTCCAACACACACGTTTTTGCGCACATGCATTTCCTAGAAATATTCCCTATAAATATATATAAAATAATTTAATATAAAGCCTTTTGATTACAAACTCAATTTATGTTTTATATATATCTCTAATCAAAAATATTTTATTAGATATCAAAATCTCCTTAAAATTCTTGTTCAGTCTTGACTTTTGGCCTGAGCCGGTCGACCGACTGGTCGACTGACACTCAACTGGTTTTCTGGCAGGTTGGATGCGTATCCGTGTGCACGTTCTTCGGCCGACCGGGCGGACGACTGAAGACTTCGGTCGACCGGGCGGCTGGCCGACTGAAGTGGTGTCACTCTCTGTTTGTTTCGGTCGACCGAGAGCCTGCAACGGCTCTTTTTGTTTGAATCCCGGTCGACCGGCCGGTCGACCGAGGTAGCCGTTTCAGCCATAACGGCTAGCTTTTAAACACGTTTTAAATTTATATTTTTCATTTATAAACGGATTTAGGGGATATTTTATGGGTCAAATTCTTCCTAATTAACATTATATGAGTTTACTTTTTAATCCCTAGCCCTCTCCTATAAATAGAGGTGATTAGGGTTATGTTTTGGATAACAACAACAACAACAACAAGCAATATACAAAAAGTTTCAAAAGTTTTCAAAGCTTTCAAGAGAGTTTGGTCCTTGGTTTTTGTGCTGAAGATTCTCTCATCGCTGATGTTTTATTTTCTAAACTCTCTCTAGTTCATTTCCTTTTTCCACTTACACTATTTGAGCTTCAATTCTAACCATTACTCTACAGGGCTCTTGTAAGAGAAAGAGGCGTTTGCAAAAGATAGTTTGTGGTCTTTTGATCACTAAGAGAGATCTTGTACTTGAGATTGTAGAGTTGGGTACTCCGGTGTGATTGTAATTCTTTGTGAAGTTATAGTGGTTAGAAATCCTTCTGGGTGAAGGCGGGGACGTAGAGCTGGATGCTCGAACCTCGAAAAAATTCTCGGTGTTTGCGTTTGGTTTACTTGCTCTTATCTCTTACATTATACTCTTGCTCCTAATTCTTACTTCAATCACTTACTTTATATTCATTGCTTTATCTACTTGCTTCACATTTTCTTTGCTACATTGTACTTGCTCTTCATTTTCATTATTATATTCACTTGTTGCATAATCACATTGTCAATCAAATACTCATACAACAAGATTGCATTGCGCACCTCCAACTCATATCTAGAGGAATCAGGAGGAAGGAGTTCAGAACCCTTCACGGGGTATTCGGCTTCTAGTCTTGTTTTGGGTTGATTGTTGCATCATATTTTTAATTGTGCATTGATTAGCATTATCACCTATTCACCCCCCCTCTAGGTGATTTTCAATTGGTATCAGAGCTTGGACTCTAGGTTTGGCTTAACATCCTTAGAGAGATCCTAAAAATTTGCTAATCAACATTTGCATTCCTTCATTCATACACTAGTAAACATGGCCGACAACATCAAAACCCCTCCTTAATTTGATGGACTTAATTTCCCTATTTGGAAGGTTAGGATGACTATCTTTTTACAATCTTTAGGTAGCTTAGTTGCAAAATCCTTGACCAAACCCTATGTTAGACCCGATAGTGATGAAAGCACATGGTCCGAATTTACCTTTAGAGAATATGAGGCTAACTCTAAGACCCAAAATTCCCTCCTAACCGCCTTGAATGAGGATGACCTTACACGAGTTATACATTGCCAATCTGCCTATGAGATTTGGCAACATTTGTTGGTCACGCACGAGGGGACATCACAAGTAAAGAGAGCTAAGATAGATCTCTTGAGGTCCCAATATGAATCTTTTAAAATGATTGATGATGAATCTATTGATTGCATGATTACAAGGTTTACTAAAATCACCAATGCTCTTTCCTCTTTAGATGATGATATTTTCAATGACCAAAAGGTGCGAAAAGTGATTCGGGCTCTTCCTTCTTCATGGGAGATAAAGGCCACTACCTTGAAAGAATTGAATGACAAGGACGAAATGGATCTCATTAGTCTCATTGGAAACTTGAAGACTCATGAGATGAAAAAGAAGGCAAGAGAAGATGCAGCTCCTCAAAAGAAGAAATCCATAGCCTTCAAGTCTTCCTCCACTCTTGATGACGAAGAAGAAGATGAAGAAGAAGATGAGGAGCTCTCCCTTCTTGTGCGAAACGTGAAGAAAATGTAACGTAAGAACAAACTCAACTTTAGAAGGAAGTTTGAAGGAAAAGAGGAGAGAAGAATCATTTGCTACAATTGCCGAAAGCCCAGACATATCATGACCGATTGCCCGGAATTCAAGAAAAAGGTGACTTCCTCCTTCAAGCAAAAGAAGCCGGTCGAAAAGAAAGCTTACAAAGCAACTTGGGATTCGGAAAGCGAGTCCGAAGACGAGGTGGACACGGCGAACATGTGTTTCATGGCAAACACACCAAAGGTAACCCCTCAACCTCTTGATGAAGAAGATGAATTAAGTAAAGAAGTACTTGTACATGCTTTTGTTGAACTTTCAGAGAGTTATGATAATAAAAAGATAGAATGCTCAAAATTAAAACAGGAAGTTGCTTTTCTTAAAAATCAACTTGCTATTGTTTCTAAAGAAAAGGATGAAATTTCTTCAAATCTTATTTCTACTCAAAATAAATTTAGTGCTTACAAAGTTGCTTGCAAAGCAAAATTTCCAGAGATTGATGAAAAAGAAATTTCTTCATTAAAAACTAGAATTGTTGATTTTGAAAAGGTTTTGAAGGATTGTGCTTTCAACACTAAGAAACTTGAGGAAATGTTTTCTAAAAAGCACATTTTTCATGCTAAAGCTTCACATGTCAAAATTCCTCATGCTCACACTACACATAACACCCATGCTAAATCTACACATGCTCACAAGTCACACACTCACTATGCTTTTAAATATGGTAGAGTATATAGATGCACTTATTGTGGTAAGAATGGACATTTGGCTAAGTTTTGTTATGACCAAATAAATAGAACAAATAATCTTGTATGGGTTAATGATACTAACACTTTAGGACCCAAGAAAATATGGGTACCAAAATCAAGTCCTAAATTATTTGATGTAGGTACACACCAAGGCTCTAAGACGTAAGGAGCGGTGGTACCTTGATAGTGGTTGTTCAAGACACATGACATGGGATATCAACAACTTTACAACCCTATCAAGGTACATGGAAGGTGGCACCGTCACCTTCAGGGATGACTCCAAGGGCACTATCATCGGTATAGGTAACATTCAAATTGGTGCATCTCCCATCATAGAAAATGTTGTTCTTGTTGATGGTTTAAAATATAACTTGCTTAGTATAAGTCAACTTTGTGATCGTGAACTTAAAGTTGTTTTTGATGACTCTTCTTGCAAGATTTTTGATTGCAAAACTAATGATTGTATTCTCACCGGATTTCGTGATGATAATGTTTATATCATTGACATGCTTAATTTGGATTGTTCTACTAAATGCTTGAATATTTTTGATGAAAATTCTTGGCTTTGACATAGAAGATTAGGACATGCATCTTTTGACCATCTTTCTAGGATTAATTCTAAGAAATTGGTGAAGGGTATTCCTTACTTGAGTTTGAGAAAGACCGCATTTGTGGTGCGTTCCAACTTGGGAAACAAACCAAGTCTTCTTTCAAACCAATCAAGGATATAATGTCAACTAGGCCATTAGAATTAATTCATATGGATCTTTTTGGACCAACTAAAACTAAGAGCTTAAATGGTAGTAGATATGTATTTGTTTTAGTTGATGATTTTTCTCGATTTACTTGGGTTTTCTTTTTGGAACACAAAGATCAAACTTTTTCTCATTTCAAGATTTTTCGAAAAAAGGTTGAAAAAGAAAAAGGTTTTTCGATTTTGAAAATAAGGAGTGATAGAGGTGGTGAGTTTGTTAACCAACTCTTCATGACTTATTGTGATGAAAAGGGAATCAAGCATGAAATGTCATGTCCTAGAACTCCACAACAAAATAGAGTTGTAGAAAGAAAAAATAGAACACTTCAAGAGATGGCTAGGACCATGATGAGTGAATATGACCTCCCTCAATATCTATGGGCTGAGGCCGTAAACACCGCATGCTATATTTCAAATCGCATTTATTTGTGTAAAAATTCTTCCAAAACATCTTTTGAAATGTATTATTCTAGAAAATCTAATATTTCATATTTCAAAGTTTTTGGATGCAAGTGTTTTGTTTTGAATACTAGAGATAACTTGGGTAAATTTGATGCTAAGACTTATGAAGCTATTTTTGTTGGATATTCTTCTACTAGTAAAGCCTATAGAGTATTCAATAGATCTTCACTTACCATTGAAGAATCCATGCATGTTAAATTTGAAGAATCTAATGTGGTTGCTGAGAATGTTGTAGAAATTGACCCATTAGGTGAAGACATGGAGAGACTATTCTTGAAGGACCCACCCGCTCAAGAAGAAAAGCAAGAACCAATTGGTGATGTTCATAAGGATGAAGTGAAAGATTCTCAACCACTTCCCAAAGATTGGAGATACGCTACAAATCACCCCAAGGAACTCATTTTAGGTGATGTCTCTAAAGGGGTAACAACTCGCTCCAAACTCCATGACTTATGTGGTAACTTTGCATTTATTTCTCATTTTGAACCCAAAAGCATCCTCGAAGCCGAGGCGGACTCATATTGGTTGCTAGCCATGCAAGAGGAACTCAATCAATTTGAGCGCAACCAAGTTTGGCACCTTGTACCTAGGCCTCATGATAGACCAATAATTGGTACTAAGTGGATCTTTAGGAACAAGATGGATGAGTCCGAAAATGTTATTAAGAATAAAGCTAGGTTAGTGGCCTAAGGTTACACTCAAGTTGAAGGAATTTGACTTTGAGGAGACCTTTGCACCCGTAGCACGGCTTGAAGCCATACGGATAACACTAGCTTTTGCATCTTTTAAAAATTTTAAACTTTTTCAAATGGATGTGAAAAGTGCATTTTTAAATGGTTTTATTAATGAAGAAGTTTATGTTGAACAACCTCCCGGTTTTGTTGATCATGTTCATCCCAATTTTGTTTTTAAACTTGATAAAGCTTTGTATGGATTGAAACAAGCTCCAAGAGCTTGGTATGAAAGGCTTTCTAGTTTTCTCATTTCAAATGATTTTGTTAAAGGCAAAGTGACACAACTCTTTTTACTAAGCATGTTGATAATGACATTTTAATTGTGCAAATTTATGTTGATGATATAATCTTTGGTTCTACTAGTGAGTTTTTATGCAAGGGGTTTGAAAAGGTTATGCAATGTGAGTTTGAAATGTCTTCCATGGGTGAATTGAATTTCTTTCTTGGACTCCAAATCAAGCAATTACAAGATGGGATATTCATAAGTCAAGCCAAGTATGCAAAGGAACTCGTAAAGAAGTTTGGACTTGAAAGCTCAAAAGTTTGCAACACTCCCATGGCAACTACAATCAAGCTTGATAAGGATGACCAAGGTAAAAAATGTTGATATTAAATTATATAGAAGCATGATAGGTAGTCTTTTGTATTTGACGGCAAGTAGGCCGGACATCATGTTTAGTGTGTGTCTTTGTGCTAGATTCCAATCGTGTCCTAAAGAGTCCCATCTTATTGCGGTAAAACGCATCATTCGTTATATTAAGGGCACAATTGGAATGGGTCTATGGTATCCGAAAACCGAAGATTTCTCAATGACGAGTTATTCAGATGCTGACTATGCGGGTTGTAGAGTAGATAGAAAGAGTACTAGTGGGACATGTCAATTTCTTGGTAATTGTCTTGTTTCATGGTCCTCTAAGAAACAAAATTTCGTAGCTCTATCAACCGCCGAGGCGGAGTATGTTGCAGCGGGGGCTTGTTGTGCACAAGTCCTTTGGATGAAACATACTCTCCTTGATTATGATTTGCATTATGATCATATAAAATTTTTTGTGATAATACTAGTACTATTCATACGACCAAAAATGCAAATCAACATAGTAAGACCAAACACATTGAGATTAAGTATCACTTTCTTAGAGATCATTTTGAGAAAGGTGATATAGATATTTATTATGTTTCCACGGATTTGCAACTTGCCGATATTTTCACTAAACCACTTGATTTTGCTAGATTCTCCTTTATTTGTGGTGAACTAAATATTTGTGTTATTGAATAATAAATTTTTTTTTACCCTTTTTGATGTATGACAAAAAGGGGGAGAATAAGTCTGAGTTTATTATGGTCTTGATTCCAATAAGTGTTTATGATTTCTTGTATTTGAGTTCAAGTATTTTTGCAAGTGTTTAATATCTCATGATTTTTGTAGCTTGCTTATAATATTGTTTTCCTTTGTTCAATGTAGCATAATTTGAGGGGGAGCTTACACCTCTCTTCTATTTTTTAACATAGCATATTTGTTTAGCCTATTTGTTTTGTCATCATCAAAAAAGGAGAGATTATTGGCCCAAAAGGTTACACTCTCCATTTGTTTAGAGTTTTGATGATAACAAAACAAATAAGAGCCATTTGGTACTAATAAGTTTGTTCAAGATAAGTTTCAGGTTTTGTATCATGTTTGGAGGCCATTGCTTAGCTTTTGCAAGAAATTTTAAGTTCATGGAGCAAAGAAGGTTTATGGCACATCAAGGAAGGAACATAGAAGAGAAGGCTCTAGCTAGGCTTTGCATGATTCAAGACTTCAAGATTGCTCATGAGACTTCATTAGTCTTGTTTCTAGTTTTATAGTTTTGTTAAAGAATAGTGATTAGGATTGAAGCTCTATATTCCAACACACACGTTTTTGCGCACATGCATTTCCTAGAAATATTCCCTATAAATATATATATAATAATTTAATAAAAGCCTTTTAATTACAAACTCAATTTTATGTTTTATATATATCTCTAATCAAAAATATTTTATTAGATATCAAAATCTCCTTAAAATTCTTGTTCAGTCTTGACTTTTGGCCTGAGCCGGTCGACCGACCGATCGACCGACACTCAACTGGTTTTCTGGCAGGTTGGATGCGTATCCGTGTGCACGTTCTTCGGCCGACCGGGCGGACGACCGAAGACTTCGGTCGACCGGGCGGCTGGCCGACTGAAGTGGTGTCACTCTCTGTTTGTTTCGGTCGACCGGGCGGTCGACCGAGAGCCTGCAACGGCTCTTTTTGTTTGAATCCCGGTCGACCGGCCGGTCGACCGAGGTAGCCGTTTCAGCCATAACGACTAGCTTTTAAACACGTTTTAAATTTGTATTTTTCGTTTCTAAACGGATTTAGGGGATATTTTATGGGTCAAATTCTTCCTAATTAACATTATATGAGTTTACTTTTTAATCCCTAACCCTCTCCTATAAATAGAGGTGATTAGGGTTATGTTTTGGATAACAACAACAACAAGCAATATACAAAAAGTTTTAAAAGTTTTCAAAGCTTTCAAGAGAGTTTGGTCCTTGGTTTTTGTGCTGAAGATTCTCTCATCGCTGAAGTTTTATTTTCTAAACTCTCTCTAGTTCATTTCCTTTTTCCACTTACACTATTTGAGCTTCAATTCTAACCATTACTCTACAGGGCTCTTGTAAGGGAAAGAGGCGTTTGCAAAAGATAGTTTGTGGTCTTTTGATCACTAAGAGAGATCTTGTACTTGAGATTGTGGAGTTGGGTACTCCGGTGTGATTGTAATTCTTTGTGAAGTTATAGTGATTAGAAATCCTTCTGGGTGAAGGCGGGGACGTAGAGCTGGGTGCTCGAACCTCGAAAAAATTCTCGGTGTTTGCGTTTGGTTTACTTGCTCTTATCTCTTGCATTATATTCTTGCTCCTAATTCTTGCTTCAATCACTTACTTTATATTCATTGCTTTATCTACTTGCTTCACATTTTCTTTGCTACATTGTACTTGCTCTTCATTTTCATTGTTATATTCACTTGTTGCATAATCACATTGTCAATCAAATACTCATACAACAAGATTGAATTGCGCACCTCCAACTCATATCTAGAGGAATTAGGAGGAAGGAGTTCAGAACCCTTCACGGGGTATTCGGCTTCTAGTCTTATTTTGGTTGATTGTTGCATCATATTTTTAATTGTGCATTGATTAGCATTATCACCTATTCACCCCCCCCCCCTCTAGGTGATTTTCAGTTTATTTGTCATTTAATAAATTTCAATAAATGTACAAAGAAAAAATCTAATGAAAAAAAAAGAATCTAAAAGATTAGGAAAAAAATAAAATAAGAGAAATAAAAATGAAAAATGAAAATAAAAAATTAAGAAAGAAAGAAAGAATGAAAAGGTAGAATAGATCGAAAAAAAAGAGGAAAACTCGGGAAACATAGAAGAAAAGAAGAGTGAAAAAAACAAAAATTATGGAAGAAAAAGGTCGATTTTTAAAAAATAGGAAGGAAAATTTTATGAAAATTAAAAGAAACAAATAAATAAAACAAATAAATAAAAATATTTTGATAAATATCAAATCATTGAAAAAAAGAGATATTTGCAAAAAAATATGGAAAAATAGGAAAAGAAAGAGGATCGCAAAATCTGCGAAAGGAAAAAAATATATATCTTGACAAAATGGAAACATATATTTGAAAAATAAAATTAAATAAACAATTGCAAAAAAAAGTAATAAGAATAAAAAAGTATGGAGTAAAGAAACAAAAATCTTGAAAACAATTAGATTTTCTATAATTTTTTTATAACTATTCCTTTCCTTTGCTTTCTTTTTTTATTTTCTCTTTTTTGTGAATTTTTTTTATTATTTGAAACTTGTGGTTTTTTTATTTTTATTTTTACCTTTTTCTTATGGTTTCTTTTATCCTTCTCCAGATTTTTTTTTTTCTCTTTTAAATTTTTCATTTTTCTATTCTTTATTTCCATTGAAGAAATCTCAAAACAAGGTTCAATGAAAAAAATCTGAAGGAATAAGTAAAAGAATCCAAAAAAATAGAAAAAATAAAATAAGAATTATATTTTAGGAAAGAGTGTCTATTTTGCAATTGTATATAAAGATTAAAAATAATTAACAGAATAAAATTAGGTGATTGAACAGGAGCTGGGGACATAATTAGGTGATAGAACAAGATGAGGAATAGAAATTAAGTGGTTTGTATTATTTGCATTTAGAAGTAGTCGTAGATTTGTTATTACATAAATAACTACCTACCTAATTAAATTAATAGTCTCATTTAACGTACCATATGGAAAATGGCGAAGGCCCACAAACCCTATGATTGTCTAGCAAACTGAAATACGGGCTTAAACTGGGCAAAAATTCTAAAAGATATTAACTTTTACCTATTTTGAAAAAAAATACCATGAACTTTAAAAATTGCAAATCACTACCATGAACTTTTCCCAAAATTTTCAAAAAAAAATACCCTCCATAAACTCTGGTTTAGGAAAATGGATGCATGTATGTCACGTGACAAATTAATGACTAAATTATCCCCCATCCCCCCCCCCCCCCCCCCCCCCCCCCAAAAAAAAACCCAATCTCCACCGTCAAATTAGAAAAAAACAAAAATAAAACAAAAACAAAAAGGGCAAAATTTTGGGGAAAAAATACACTTTTTAAAAATAATTTCAAAAATCAACCTCTCCAAAAAATATTTCCTAAAACCGACATCCCACATGACACGTGGGCGCCACGTCCAGGGGTCGTTCCACCCCGCCAGCATGGCGGCCTCTGCTGGCGGGCGGTCGGTTTTTTTTTTGTCCCAGGGTTGGCAACCTCGAACGGACTATTTTATTTTTTTTAGTTTTTTCCTTCCTCTGGGACTACCAACCCGGACGAAGAATTTTCATTCTTTTTCTTCGTCCAGAATTGATAACCCCAGACAAAGAATATTCATTTTTTTCTTTTGTGGACCTCGTCGAGCTTCAGGAACGTGGTCAGTTCCTCAGACCTAATTGTCGCCGTCGACTCGAAGGAGAACACCGATTCGATATCAATCTGGAGATCTGATATATTGCTGTGCAGATCCAATATCCGAAACAGTTTATCCGATGATCACTTTGATTTCGTGACAACTTCAGGGGACGTCAATAGCTGCACCGCCGCCTCCTTCGTGATGTTGGTGAAGCAGGCCTCCCTTATCGGATTGGATCCCTTGAACATGTAGTCGCACAGGATTCACTCATCCGCCAGCAGAGTCTGGACCGCGATGTCGACACCAGCCAGCCACGTCCGGATCTTGAGCTCGAGCACCTTCCAGTCTAGCTTTTGGATTTGAGAGGAGGTCAGATCCTCAAACCCTAGACTATACAAACCCTCATATACGGACGATTTCCTTAGCACAGTGTAAATCTTGACGCACTCTTTGCCGCACCCCGCCAAGATCATCGTCTCGACTATCGTCATTAGGCGCTGATCGCCGAATGTCGCTTGACCTTAGTAATAGAGTCACCAACGATTTGGATCTCGTTGTTAGAGTCTAGGACTGGATCCGAGACACTGGATCTCCGCGAGTGATGGTGGGAGGAGATAGACTCCGGGTCCAGGCGGTCGCGGTTAGGCCGAAAGGATGTGGTCGAACTCCTTCTCAAGTCTCTTCATGGCGTCCTGCATCAGGGTCTAGGCGCGGACAAGGAAGGTGGAGCAGGTTTTTGGGCTCTCAAGGCTGTCGCCGGAGGAGAAGAAGATTAAAAAAAAAGGAAAAAAAATCTAATCTACATCTGGGACTGTGAACCCCAGACGAAGGGAGAAAAAAGGCAAAAAAAATGGTTCATCTGGGATTGTCAAATAAAATCAACTACCCGCCTGCGTAGGCCGCCATGCTGGAGGGGCGAAATGACCCGCCGCCAACGTGGGCATATATGACATGTTAGAGGTCGATTTTTTGAAATATTTTTAGGTGATGATGATTTTTTTGAATTATTTTTGAAAATTATATTTTTTTTTGCAAAAATTGCCCAAACAAAGACACCCCTCTCCCTGACCCCTCCCAGCCTACCAGTCGCCTCCTCCGCCTTGCTCCTCGCTAGCCCCCTCCGCCTCCCCCCCCTCCCTCCGCCTCCTCCATCTCATCCTCTACCACTCCCTCCGCCCCCTGCCACCTCCACCCAACCACACGCCCTCTGCCTTCTCCCAGCCGCCCCCATCTCTTCTCCGATCTATGTCTCTCTATTTTTTTTTTCTAATTTTGTGTGTCATGTTAGGGTAAAATTGTCTTTTTCTTTTTCTATTAGCAAATGTTTGATATTTATGATAGTTACTTGTAAGTATCATAGTTCGTGGTAGCATTTTACAAAAATGAAAGTTCAGGATAATTTTTTAAAACGAGTGAAATTCAATGTATTTTACTGAATTTTTGCCCTTAAATTGTTTAAATGATTTTGCTGGCCCAATTGTGTACTGAATGGAGAAAGCCCTTCTCTTTCATATGGAATGGGTGCTGGCTTGCCCAAGTCCTAGTGCTAGTTACCCCAGAGCTCAAGAAAGAATCCATGGTTATATTTAGCGAAAGCAGATGTGAGATGGTTTTCAAAATCTCATCTCTACAATGAACATAGTGCAAGCGATGCTAAATCGCCATGTGGCTAGCAATGGTGCCAGCTCTGTGGAGACCCAACAGGACCGTACTGAGAAGCGCCCACCATGTGCTCGACAATGGGCCTCAAAAAGCTCCATCTCATTCCAAGCGAACTCTGATAAGGTAGGAACTTCAACTGTGACTGAAAAACGTACGCATAAAGAAATGATGAAAGTTCTTGGTATTTTTTTGAATTTTAGCCGACTTTTTTCCTCACCTTTTAGAAGTATTTTTTATGTCAACTAGATCAAATGCACGTCATGTATATGTGATACTTTCATAATTTATTTTTCTATTATGTCATAAAACAAAACAAATTAATAGATGAGCTTCAAATGTCAATCAAAATATTAACGAATCATATTGAACACACGTTTCTGATATTTTACTCAATCATATATGTTATACTCAATTACTCATAGATGCGGTAATTACAGTAATTATTACAAAAATGTTTTAAAATGTTACAAGGTTAAAAAAAATTACTTTCACATTTTCAAAATCTCATATTATATGGTAAATTTGATGGAAAGATAATTAGTTTTAATTGTTGGATTTTTTGTCTTGAAAAGCTGAAGTACTATTTTATTTTCTTTCCTTTCTAACCTCTCCTTTTTGACCTTTTCAAACATGGTTAACATATTAACGGTGGCTGACCGGATCTTATGAGGACTAAGTAAACTCTTCTAGTTATATCATGTCGTAATTTGTCTTTAACTTAGTTTAGAGATAAATTAAATATCTATTTTGATATCTTCAAATATGATTTTAATTGTCGAGAATTTGACCAATATTCTTGGTTGAAAATTTAATTTAGATTCTTGTTACACGAAAAGTTATCTATTTTCATATCTCGAGCAATGAAATATTTTTTTTTGAAATTATCTTATAATTAAAAAATTATTTAATCTTTCTCATTTTATTACTAGCTTTTATTCAATAAGAAATGTATTATTATCATCTATTGATGTAACTTATTATATTTATTGAAGGTGTATTTATAACTGAAAATTTATACACCTCCTATTTAAATGGTTTCATGATTTAATAATAATAAAATTATGAGAATATTTTTATCTAAGTTGTGAAAAATATTAAACTTTAAATTTTACTATTCATTAAATTGTACATACACACACAATATAATTCAAAATTTATCATTATAAGTGTATCATTTTATGGTGAAATATTTTGAAATTATTACTACATTTTACATAGTCATACTTTTCAAGTCTTTCTTTAAAATAGTTTACATATATTATAATTTCACAGTTATTTAAATTGTAAATATTTTTTAAAATTATTTAAAATTTCTTTAAAGATTTTAAATGTGACATTTTCAAAACTAAAAGATATATAATGCATACAATATATGCATGATTATTTGTGAAAATAAAGTTGCATGTTCAAAGAAAAATTAAATTCAATATCCTAATCACAAAATTAAGACAATGATGATTTATCCAAGATGAAAATTTAGATATTATAAAGAAAATAAATGGTAAGACAAATTAGGAGACCTTGCTATATGGTAAGGAACCAATTTACAGCCATCTTATAAGATACTAAAATCTAATTTAGAACATCATCAATGTCTTAATAAGATGAGTAGTATTGATAATAAATATTTTCCTCTTATACATATCAACTCTTAAAGTTTTGACAGACACTCTAAGTGTGCATATAAAGACATTTGACAAGCTTAACTTTCTTGATTATTCTTCACCATATTAAATATACACACACTTGAATAATCAAATGCAATGTATTTATGCTTTGCCATAAATCATTATGGGATAATTTATGCGTTTTGAAATAAAGGTAAGATGAAAATTTTTATAATTACTTTATGATTCTAAATAGAAGGAGACTCTGACAATTACTCAAGGGCTTTCCCTCCAACCCCACCACCTCCATCTCCCCTGTCCATGTCGCCCGACCACCACCTTTGTCACTCCCTCGCATTCTCCCTCCCTCCTATTGTTGCAACACCCCCCCCCCCCCCACCCACCCCAACACACACACACACACACACACAAAAACACCCACCCCGGAAAAAAAAAAAAAAATCTCTCTTAAACTGCCCTAGTTTGTATTGACGAAAAAATATTAATTTATGATAGAAATTAAGAAGTCCAGTATTGCTTATTTCAATAGGCCCATTGTCTTTTTTGGGTATTTTTGCATGTTTATCAACAATGATCCAATATCAAGTCCAACAAAAAAAATATCGTGAGCAAAACCCTATGCATGCGGAAAATGAGGGCCCATAAGAGTTGCATTTCATTTATGAGGCCCATATATAACATATATTCCCTTTTGTGTGTGTGTGTGTGTGTGTGTGTGTGTTTCGTGGGATGGGGGTGTGTGTTTGGTGGGGTGGGGGAACAACAAAAAAAATAGTGCCTTAAAACTAAGTTTACTCCAGACAAAATAATAGAAATAAAGAGAAGAAAGGAGAAAAAAAATATATACTCAATTAAATTTAATTGAAAGTTTTAGTAATGAGAGATTTGGTTCACAATGGCTTCGTTGCCAAACTAAGCAAGAAGACCGAAAGCTAGAGGCATTGCGTCATGAAATAAGAAAATGGAAAAAATAAAGAAAAAGCAAGAAGCTTATGTGCTCAGCTCAAGTGGTATCCTCACTTTTCTCTGACAATGAAATCCAACTAAGTTCTCGTCTACCAATTAAGTATCATGTCATTGTCTCTTCAAAGTTAATTTAACTCACTGCTTATGGCATTTTATAGAAATAAACACGTGGACTTAACTAACTTGTACAGTGAAAATATTCGAGAGAGGTTTCAGATTTATAATCTTATTGCAAATTAAACGAGAAAAGTTAAGAAAAATAACTTTTCGATTATATATGAACTTTGGAAAATGAGCCACACTTCAGTTCCTCTTTCTCTTTAAAGAGTAATGTCATTTGTACTACTTTTTTTACACTATATTATATTACTACTTTATGAATTGTGAGTGACACTCTCATAAATTGTGACTCTCATTCTTATTATTACTAGTGTGATCCACAATTCATAGAGGAGTAATATAATGTAGCATAAAAATAGCATTACTCTTCTTTGAATGTGCAAGAAATTTTAAGAACCTACTGTAGCACCAATTCTTCGACAATTTGTCATCATATTGGATCTAATTTTAAGAACCAAAAATTGAGCTCATGATCAAATTCTTTTGATCACGAGTGACATCAAACGCCTCTCATTCTTTTCTTCTAAGATCCTATTTGGTTGTTGGAAAGAAAAGAAAAAGTGTATGGGCTCCACTCGATCAGATTTTCAGTATTTTTCAAGCTAAAATCTCGAAATTCTAGCACGTCCCTATAGCAGCAAAAAACTGAGTTGGAATCGTGGGGCTCACATTTTTCCTTTTTAATTTTTCACAATAAATAAATAGAGTGGGGGGCATGAAATGCACATGGGATCCACATATCATGATTAAAAATGGGATTTTCGCCCACTTTCGAGGCAAATAAACATGCCCTAAAAAAATATATATTCAGTATATTCTGTCTAAGAAAACATGGTACTTTCCTTTCTTACAAGAAAAGACAGTTTACTTACACAGGGCTCAGTTTGGCTCCTTTACGTGAAGGACCATAATGGTGTTTCGTGTTGTGAGTTATCCTTCACAGCTGATAAACGACTTGGAGTAAGAGAGGAAAAAAACATGTTTTGTGATGAGATCCATAAAACACATTTTTTTTCCTTCTCTCCTACTTGCTGTGATGAACCGCTCACAGTGTGAAGAACCATCACTTGATCCTTCACGTGAAAGGGAGCCAACCCCAGCCCCCATTACACACATGTTAATTCTGCGGCTTCCAATACTCAACTCTTCAATTTACTCTCCAATACCAACCTGATGATTAATAACTCCAGAGACAAACGCCAACTCCACAATTTAAAAGACCTCATCCTTCACGCAAAATAGCATCTTGCCAATGGCTTGGGGAGGGAGTACAAAATCTACAAGTAAAACACCATCACTGCACATTATAGTGAGAAACCACGAAAGGACCATTGACTTACTGTTCCCATTTTTCATTTCAAAGTTACAGCTGTGCAATAATGGAAACAAGAGAATCGCGCAAACAGTTTAAAAATCACCTGAATCTTCTGCCTCAACTTTGAATAGTCTAATGTGTTAATCTCAACTGTTTGCTGTTTCGCAAGTTAATGTTTAACTCAACGTAAACTCTACCGCGAACCACACTAATTCCTATTTGAATCCCACTATTCAAACTTCTCACAGGGAATCAAATTTGTTAGAGCATTTCTCTTTTTTAGTTTTACAATCAGGCTGATTATTAGTTTTCTATAAATTGAATAGTTAAGATGTGCATTCAACTGTCTAATGCAAATGTTAAATCTGTTAGAAAAACAGAATTGTCTATTGATGAGGGCGGTGCCCAAATATATAAGCACTGCAAATTACATAATAAGAAAATATCTACTTTTAATACAATTAGTATTGCAAAATCTTAATTCTAATCTTAATACTATTCATAACATCTCCTTGCAAACACACGATGGATGAAAATTTGAATGAAAGAAAAATAGAAAATAAAAATCTAAAAAGTATCTCCTGAAATTCTAAAAACTAATATTGATCGCCGTGACACTCTTCGAAGACCGATGTATAGACAACTAGTACCTTGAACACCCTTGACAAACTCATGATGGATGAAAGGAGTGCTTTCTGAAGTTTTACCTAAGTCTTTTTCGCTCGTGACAAGCCAGACTTAAGCCTCTAAGTCTGTTTAGAATACACAAAGTGGACTCTAAAAGAAAAGGCCTATGGTATCTCATTCACTTAAGCGAGATGGACATTGACATAGTCCAAAATCCATCGGCTAAATAAAAAAGATCAATCAAAAGAGAGAAGATAGATAGATTCTAAAAGATTTCTAAACTGAGTAAAAAAAAGAAAGTTTTGAGAGATTATTAAACTCAGTAGAAGAATATATATTGGACGAACGAGAGAAAACAATCGCTAAATTTGTGGCATTGGTCATCGTGAGTAACACGTGAAACCGAATTCATTGAAGGGGTTGTTTGGATTCAAGGAAGTGAGTGAAGGTAAGGAAGTTGGAAGTAGTTTTTTTTTTTTTTTGAAAAATGAGAATTGGTGTGTATCTTTTTCGGTATTTGGTAGGTAGTTGGAAAGTAGAAGTGGAAAAGTATATTGTATTTTCCAGTGTTTGGTTAGTAATGTGGACGGGAAAAAAAGTTGACCATAAAGTTGACCGTAAAATAATATTAAAATAAAAGTTAATTATGAAAAATTGGACTGTAATTAGAATACATGTAAGATTTATATAACCAAAAATTAACTGTTTTGAGCTACAACTTATTAAAATGACATTTACATGATCACAGAATTAACTGTAGCATCCTGAAAGTGAGGAAATGGTTGTATAAAAGTGAAAATAAAAAAAGAAAGAGATTTCCTCATTTTTTCCCTTTTGGTGTTTGGATGGACAGCGGAAGTGAAAAATGACACTTTCCCATTTCCTCACTTTCACCCACTTCCTTGAATCCAAATAGCCCTGAAGTTGAAGTCGAAGGTGTTGTCATGATATCACAAGTAAAGAAACTTCAACAAGGAATTTTTTTGTCGATAAAATACAAAGAGAAAAAGTAGCCCAGTGCTAGGCACACACAACAGTAAGCGCGGCCTGGTGTAGGCTCGAGGAACTCGTTGGAATGTCGATCAGTAAAAATAAAGTGAGTAGCTCTTATACCATGTTAAATTAATTAAAAAAGAAACTAAATTATATATATATTTTTGTAGTCCCAAAGGCCCTTCACTCTAATTTTGATGATGATTAACTCATGTAGTTATAAGTTTACTAATAATCTTGTGATATTTAGTTTCAGATATTTGATCAAGTTATTAGTAGGTGATTAGTTTCAACAAAGAAGTTTTGGAGCTTTCACATATTGATTTAAGAGCACGAGCGTCAAGATCGCATCTCGTACTCGATTGGAGTCAAGCTTGGTGCATCATGTTTGGATCGAGTCTACTTGGAGAAGGAGTTCTACAAGAAAATCTCGGTATTGTATTTAGTTTAGTGTTCAGATCATTGTAAAGATTAGATAGCATTGATATGCTCAAGTTCACACACACAAAAGCTTTTAGTTTAGAGTTTATTAGTTTTGGTTTTCGATTTAACCAATATTGGATTTCATGTCAAAAACATCGATATAAATCTCTATAGATATATTGG
Source organism: Agave tequilana (assembly GCA_038442645.1). Lineage (NCBI taxonomy): Eukaryota > Viridiplantae > Streptophyta > Magnoliopsida > Asparagales > Asparagaceae > Agave > Agave tequilana. Next base: position 157,888 of record JAVJIF010005845.1, on the reverse strand, counting down.
ATTCTATCCATATACAATATGATTCAAAGTTATTTCAATATTATGTTTTTTATTTACACGTGTTTTGGAGAAAACGGTCTTTCATTTTAAAAATCCAAGTTTTGAATAATACAGTTTTTGGTTTTAGGCAAAACTTTAATATCACAAAAATGGTTCAAATTGTTTATAATATATGTTGAATTTTTGTCACACATATTTGTATTTCAAATATATAACAAGAACAATTTTATGGGATTTATTTGATAATAAATAAACCAAGTTTTTAATCCCTAAAAATAAGCTGACCTGCCTTCTGTCAGTCGACCGGACGGTCGACCGAGGCATAAGTCGGTTTACCGATCCGGTCGACCGATGTGCACAGACGTGTATGGCTGTTTGGGCTGGTGGGCCAGTCGACCGGGCGGTCGACCATCCAGAGAGTTCTGCTATCTAGAAATGGCCCGAGTCGACCGGTTGGTCGACCGACAGAGAGCTCTGCTCTCTATATCCAGTTCCGGTTGACCAGGCGGTCAACCGGACAGAGAGCCATTGCTCTCTGTTTCCAGGTCCGATCGACCGGTGGCACAACGGTCATAAAAATAACCATTGGCCGGTCGACCGAGCGGTCGACCGGAAGGTCATTTTTAACTTTTCCTAGCTGCCAACGGGCAGAATTTGTTTGGGGCTATAAATACCCCTCATTTGAGTTGGTGTTAAAGAAAAATTTTAAGAGCAAAATTTTCTTTCAGTAAGTTTTTAAAAGATTTTTTGTGCTAAAAGATATGATCTTTATTTGTTTTAAGGGGTTGAAAAAAATCAAGAAAAGGAGAAATTGTTGGCCCAAAGGCCTTCCACTCTAGTTTTGATGATGATTAACTCATGTAGTTATGTTTACTAATAATCTTGTGATTTTAGTTTCAGATCATTAATCAAGATATTAGTTGGTGATTAGCTTCAACAGGATGGTTTGGAAGCTTTCACATGGTGATTCAGAGCCTGAGCATAAAGATTATACATTGCACTCGTTGGAGTCTAACTCGGTGGATCACGGAGGTTTGGATCGAGTCAACTTGAAGATGGAGATCATCAAGAAGACTTAGGTATCCTAATTTAGTTTGTGTTTTAGATCCATATGTAAAGACTAGATAGTGTGATATGCTCAAGTTCACAACACACACGTTTTATGATTTGGATATTGGTTTTCAGTTTTTGCTTTAACCGATATTGGTTTTCATGAATAGTTAGATCAAAACAAGTTTACATGGTTTTATGTATATTAGATGTGTTCTATATACATGCATGCTTAACTTCCTAGACAAACTTATTTTGACTTACCTATTCATGTGTTTTATGTTTTGGTATTTTTGACAAAACATATATTTTTGGATTTAAAGACAAAAACTGTGATATGTATATGTTTCATGTATATTAGACTTATGTCCATATGCAACATGCCTAAAAGTGTTTAAGTATCATGTTTTTGTATTTAAATGTGTTTTAGGAAAAATCAGATTTCCTATTGAAAAATCATGTTTGGTAAAATACAATTTTTGGTTTTTGATAAAATTTGTAAGACACAAAAATAGTCCAAAATATTTGAAATTTGTGTTGAAATTTTTCACACAAGTTTATATTTCTATCTAAAATGATAAAACTATTTTTGTGGATTTTTAGAAGTTTTATGGGAATTTTTAGAATTATTTTAAACCCAGTTTTCTGACCCAGAACAGTGCCTGACAGGCTCTGTAGGTCGACCGCACGGTCGACCAAACCAGGAGCCTGTCGACCGGGCGGTCGACCGACGTGCACAGCCTGTGCACGTCTGGCCTGGCACTTGGGCCGGTAGACCGGGCGGTCGACCGGACCAGAGAGCTCTGCTCTCTGTTTTTCTACGGTCGACCGCAGGTCCCCAACGATTATAATTATGACCGTTGGCGGTCGACCGCCAGCCGTATCTGGCTGTAAAAATAGCCAACGACTAGTTTTCTGTTTGGGCCTATATAAACCCCATTCCTTTGGGATTTTGGCTTAGATTTTAAGAGCTAAAATTTCTCTCTTTTCTTGGTGTTTAAAACAAGTTTTCAAAAGTGTTTAAAACTTTAAAAGATCTATCTTTATATTGTTTTAGGGTTTTGAAAAAAATCAAAGAAAATAGAAATTTGGGAGATTTGTTTTGTTCTTCATTTCTATTTTTTACCAAGAGTTTTCCCAAGTAATTTTCTTTGAGTTTTTGTTTTTTAAACTCTTGTTTTTCCACACTTGAGCTATCTTCTATCCTATTCTATTAGGATCATTTTTTTGTGGGAAAATTGTTTGTGGTTGAGGAAACCACCAAGTTGTAAACCCTTTGTTGGTTGCTCCCTCTTTGGTAGAGGTTGAGGTTGTTGTTTACTCCCTCTTGGTGAGGTGGAGTTGGTGGTGGATTTGTATCCCTCTTCGGTAGAGGTGGATTGTGGTTGTTTGGTTACGGGCCTACCCCTCGTGTGTGAGGTGGTGATTGTTTGCCTCGATGGAGGTTGTATTGCTTGAGAGAGGAGTTCGGTACTCCCGGTTGTACAAAATCCTCCTCGGTGGAGGTTCCCTCCGTGGGAGTCCTCGGTGGACAAGTTAATGGATTGGAAATCCTTCTCGGTGAAGGCGGGGACGTAGAGTTAGGGGCTCGAACCTCGAAACACAGCTTGTTGTTTGTGTTTGATCCATTGACTCTAAACTCTCTCTTTATTTGTGTTGTGCATTGCATCATTCATATCATTCATATCATATTTGCTTGTGTTGTACCTTGCATTATTTCATATTGTTTATCATCTTTATATGCTTGGCTTGTGTTTGTGTGCCTCACTTGTACTTAACCACGAGAGCTTCATATAGCACCTCAACTCTTATTCAGAGGAATCAAGAGGAGTTAGTCCAGAGCCTTTCAGGGGAATTCGGCTACACTCGTTGGTTGTACTAAGTGTAGTTGCAAATTAGTTTTAATTTTCCCATTTAGTTTTTAGATTAGCATTATCACCTATTCACTCCCCTCTAGGTGATTTCAGAAGTCTTTTAGAAATTGTTTTGATCTTCATTTACATTTCAATCTAGAGTTTTTCTTTATGTCTTTGATTTTCAAACTCTTTATATTCTCACACTTGAACTATCATATCTATCCTATCTATTAGGATCTTGTTTTGTGAGAAAGAATTGGTTTGTGGTCTTTGTGATCACCTAGAGTTGTAAACCTCTTTTATTTGAGATTGTGAGTATCCCTCTTGTGTAGAGGTGATTGTAGAGGTTGTGATTGATATCCCTCTAAGTGTAGAGGAGTTTGTTTGAGTGTTGGCTTTGAGCCTAATCCCTCTAGTGAGAGGTTGATTGTTGTTTGGCTAAGTGCCCATCCCTCTAAGTGTAGAGGTGATAGTTGTTGTGTCTTGCCTCTAAGTGTAGAGGTTGTATTTGTTGGAGAGAGGAGTTGTGTACTCCTAGTTGTATTTGCCATAATCCTCAATGGAGGCTCCTTATGTGGGAAGTCCTGTGTGGACGATTTAGTGGAAATCCTTCTGTGTAAAGGCGGGGACGTAGAGTAGTGGCTCGAACCTCGAAACATATTTTGGTGTTTGTGTTTGATCCACTATCTCTAAACTCTCTCTTATTTTGTGCATTGCGTCATATTGTTCATATCATATATATATTTGGGTTTGTTTGTGTGCCATACTTGCGTTAAACCAAAAGAGCTTCATATAGCACCTCAACTCTTATTCAGAGGAATCAAGAGGAGTTAGTTCAGAGCCCTTCACCGAGAATTCGGCTACACTCTTTGGTTACACTAAGTGTGTTGCAATTAATTTTTAAATTTCGCATTATTTGTTATTAGATTAGCCATACACCTATTCACCCCCCTCTAGGTGTATTTCAATTGGTATTAGAACCTACGCTCATGATATTAGGTTTAACCACCTAAGAATGAGATCTTGGTTGCTAATCTAGATTTGCCTTTGCACACTTATATTGTTTACACACACTCATGGACTTCATGACCCTTCTCATGTATGATACTTCCAACATTGTTGTTTGAAAAGCTAGGATGTCCATGTACCTCAAAACTCTAGGTTTGCATGTTTTTCTTGCCGCTACTAAGAAATCCTATCTTGGTAATAGCAAGCATATAGAGGCCAATGCACAAGTCCTGGAGGCACTTAGACTGTAGCACCACATTCCCGGGATACGTACCCAGATACGTGTCCCAACTTTTTCGATCATGTTATTGTAATTTTCTTCTAATATTAGTTTTTAAGTTGTGATTTCTCATATTATTGAGTATCAGATCTGGATTCTCAGATCTAGTGTAAGTCCTGACCAAGACCGGGAACCCGATACCAACTAGTAGCCCGATTTGACTTCCTGGTAGTCCGATTTGACCGATTTTAGTTTCAGAGACTGTTTTCTAATATTTTAGATTTTTCATGATTTTATGGATTTTTTCGAAATTTTTCTGCAAAATCTCCAAAACCGGTGTCGGTCGGCATCGCTGACTGATTCCCGGATTTTTTGTTTTCAAATGGGATTGAATTTTCAAAAATGGCTTTCACAGTACATCTTAGAATTTCATTTTCTATTTAAAATATTTTTGAGATTTTTCCAAATTTATCAAAATTTGACCGATTCTGGTGTTGGCCGGTATCGTCGGAAGATTTCAGGATTTTTAATTTGAAAATGATATTGTATTTTTCAAATCTGATTTAACCGAGTATCTTAGAATAATATTTGCTATTTTTGAGAATTTTTCGGAACGATTCTAAAACAGTTAAATTTTCGCCTTATTAAAATAATAATATAATTTGTCCTTCTTTCTTTTTCTCGCTTTTCCCTCTCAACTCCTCTACTTATTACTCCCAGAATATTTTATTAATTTTATTCTTTAATAAAATATTTATTTATAATTTTTTACTATTTCTTTTAAATTTTCCCATTTTCCTTTCATTTTCTTTCTTTTTCTTCTTTTCTTTTCTTCTCCTCCACTCCACCTCTTCTCCCACGCCAACGCAACCGACGCAGCCGCAGTAGGGTTCAGGGCATCATGGGTTGAGCAAACCACTCCCTCCACCATCCCCATTCATCATTCCAATTTTCTTTTTTGCCTTTCCTTCTCCACTTAAACCCTTCATCTTCCCTTCTTTTTATTTCAATTAACTCTCCAACACTTCAACCAACAAACAAACCCACTCCACTCACGCACCCACCACAACCGCCACCATCACCACCACCGGCCCATCGCCGCCCTAGCCGCCGTCGCACCCCCCATCACCCCACCACCCTTCCACACTTCCATCAACCCTACATTCCATCTCCTTCTCTTCAATTCCACAAAACCCATCACCATTACAAACCTCATCTTCTCCAAAATTTACCACCACCTCCACAAATTCCTCCACCCCAATCACCCTATCACCACCTCCTCCTCCTCCTCTAACCCCCCAACACCCCCAAACATCACCACCACCACCACCAACCACCAACACCACCTCCACCAAACAACAACAACAACAAAGCCCAAACTCCACCTCCCCTTCCCTTGGGGGCGGCGCGCGCGCGCCCATCACCACCGGCGGCAGCGCCGCCGCCGCCCAGGACCGCCACCGGCGGCCGGCCCTTCCCTCTTCCTTCTTTTTCTTTTCCTTTCTTTCTTTCTTTCTTCTTTTCTTTCCTTCTTTCTTTCATTTCAAATCCCTATATTCCCTAAATAAACATCATATCCCCACATTCCAAATATACCCCTCCCCTCATCCCCTTATTACTTCCCTTTAATTACAACTTTACCACCTTTCAATTAATTTCTATTTTCCTTTTAAAAACACCTAATTTTCTCTCTCTTTTTCCTACAACTTTCTCTCTCCTCTCTCTCTCCTCTCTCATTCCCTCTCTAATATTCATATAAATATTTATAAATATATATTTTAATATATATAACTTTGGGCTAGTGACTTGCTCGTACGGTTCACCGATTTCTGGACTTTTAACCGGTATTTTACCCCGGTTTCAGGCGAGTACTTTTAATACACCTAAAAATAAACATTCTTGTATTTTAATCATGGAATTGATATATGGATATGTTAGCATGCTTAGCACTTGTTACCGTAAATTTAATTCATGATATCATGCTATGCGAGTTAATATATGATGTTGCACTTGGCGTTTACCCAACCCTTGGCATGTTACACTTGAATATGATTTGTGACACCGGCACTCGATATTTACACCGGTACTCGGTATTTACACCAACCCTTGCCATGCTATATTTGACACCGGTACTTGCCATGCTATATTTGACACATGATACCGGACACCGGTATTTGCCATGTTTGACACCGACACTTGCCATGATAAATTTGACACTGATATTTGCCATGCTATATGTGACACCGGTAGCTGCCATGCTATATTTGACATATGATACCTGACATCGGTACTTACCATGCTATATTTGACACTTGATATATGACACTGGTATTTGACATGCTATATTTACCACCTGATATATATAACACCTGATACCTGACACCTGGCACTTGTATTACTTGGCATATTCATGATTATTATGTGACCAGACATCTGGCACTTCTGTACTCCTGTATCTCCTGAACTCCTGTACTCCTGAACTCCTGTATTCCTGAACCCTGAAAAGGGTGATTCCTGATATTATACTCCGGATATTATTCTCCTATTAATTTCCGTAGTTAGATGATCATGGTTATATATACTTGTGGACATTATCTTTGGACAATATATATATAATAAAATACTCAACTTACACCGGGTGGGGGAAACTGATGGAAACCGGTATAATGTCATATTTATAATGGTGATATTTCTGAAGTGTCGTGTGGGGCGCGTAATGATAAGTCCCCGAAGCAGTAGCCTGAATCTGAAGTGTCGTGGGGCGCGTAATGATAAGTCCCCGGAAGCAGTAGCCTGTACTCCTGAGCTAGTCCCGGGCAGAGACGGGACCCACTATAAATATGAGCTATCAGATTTATCAGTTTCCAAATAATAACTCGTCTTATTCATAAGTAGATGTAAGTGTACCGGTAGCACATACAAAAGCATATGAATCGGATGAATAACATAAAACAACCAAACAGTAATAATGTTAGGAACGTGTGATATTTGGTCTCTCCTTTGTTCGGGTCCTGGTACTCACATATCAGACCCGGGTAAGTTATACAGAGTGCGAACTCTAGTATGGACTATCGGAGATGTGAGGCGCTGGTAGGGAGGCGATTGAAATATCAAACGCTACTGACTATTATTATTGAATAAATTAAAATGTTATACCTCTATATTTCAGTTATAGTGTTGACACCCTGCATTATGACATATGATATATGTAGCACAAGGATTACTACTGACACACTCTAATTCTGTTATCCTGAGGGCAATTCAAGTTGTATGAACTCAGATGATGGTGACATCGGATATGTGGTATATAGATGAGGGTTTCCTTGTTTGGATTATCCCCTCGATGTATCGACTCCATGAATCCAAAATCTGAGCTTATACAACTAGTTTTGTCCATACTTATATTTATCGCGTGTTTAGTGTATTTATCACATGTTTAATGTTTTATTTGTCGCATGCTTATGTGTACCTGTGCTCTCTATATCGTTTCCATGCATGTTTTTCGATTCAGATTTACTGATTTACATGTATTTACTTGATTTCGGATTTACTGTCATTTTTCTTATATTACTTGTCATTTCCTGTACCTGCATGCTTGGACCACATCACTTGATCATGTATACGTGTGCCTGTTATGCACGCCATTTGGCATTATAATATGTACTCGATGGGGTTGTAACAACCCTGGATTCTCATGTCCAGATCCTGGAGTCTAGATCGTGTTGATCTTGTTGTAGCCGATCAGAGTGCGCAGCGGATCCTCCCGTGGTGATCGGAGTACAGCAGAAGCTCGGACACTGTCGTAGTTCTTCCTCCCAGATTCTCTCCTATTTGACTCCCAATGTCCCTCTTGTCGTATCGTATCGTGAGTATCTCTCAGTTTTTATTATGTATATCCGTTCATGTATTGTATTCTTGTATTTTCTAGTGATGTAATATTCCTGTAATATTGTGTCACTTTCTGTAATAACCATGTACTTGTACTATTCTGTTAGAATATATATTACCACTGTGCTTCCGCCTCTGATTCTTGCCTGTACTGAAGCTTAGCGTATGTACGTGGGGGTAATTTCGACCTGCGTATATACGTTGCAGTGGCGTCCCCGTACCCGCCGGATCGGGTCACCACATAGGCAAGACTTAGCAAATAATATTTGTTTATGGTTTCTCATTGTGATTCTACTTTTGCAGTGTGGAATACTTTGACCTCTCCCGCGCTACAACCGACGAATCATGTGGAATCTAGTGGAGATGAGTCCGACCAACATTGCTACATGGTCCAAGGGAATGACTCCCTTGAGATACATTCGGAAACTCAACTAGATGATAGTGCTAATTCTTCCAACGATGATCATATTAATGCTGATACATTAAATGGAGAACTATCAATTGTTTGTGAAAATTGTTAGAAAAATATAAACTTTTGAAAAAGAAAAGTTTTGAACTTAATAAAGAAAATGAGGATTTGATGTCAAAACTTGATTTGGCTTTGCAAGAAAGAGATGAGATTTCAAGTGAACGTGACTCTTTAAAATCCCAACTTGACCTTGTCCTTAAAAAAAATGAAATTTTGTAAAATAGAAATGATTGTGAAATTGTTTTGAAGAAAAATGAAGTTCTATCTTCAAAACTTGATTTTGTTGTAAAAGAAAATGAATTTTTGAAAAATAAAATTGTTTCTATTTCAAAAGAATTGGATTTGGTTTCAAAGGAAAATATTTTTTTGAAAAATGATTTATCTTCTCATATTTGTCATGCTAGTATAACTTCACCATCTAGTGTTACTAAAGCATGTTTCACCTCTTCTTCCATGATTGAAAATGATATTTGTAATTTAAAGAAGAGTGTTGATTGTTTGGGCTCCACTTTGAGCCAATGGGTCATGAGTCACACGTTTGGAATCCATGTTTCGCAAGAAATAAGTTCCTCCTATGCATGCACACAAATCACGACATATACATGCTCCTCATGTTCATACACATAACACAATGTATGCTCATGTGTACACTTGTATACATTGTGGACGTAAGGGCCGCCTTGCAAAGTTTTGTTATGATAGAGTACATAATGAAAATTTTGCAAATAGATTTGTTTAGGCTAAGAAAGGAGCTAACCCCCATGGATCCAAAAGAGTATGGGTACGAAAAGTCACTCATATTTTATTTGATGTAGGTGTGGGCTCTCACTCGACGTGAGGGTATTAGTGCCTTGAGGTGAATGTGTTTCAAGCTATATGGTGACACTTTTTGAATGCATCACTTTCAAGGAGGGTGGGAGTACCATCATGGTTTGGAGACAAGAGATGTACCCTCTTAGTTTTGGTAACTATCTCTTACTCTCATTTATGTTTACATGCTTTTAGACTATTCATTTCTTAGCATGTCATGTTTTAATGCTCATTATGTCAAATGCCATGATATTTAGACCTGTGATATACATGATTAGTATTTGAGATACACCCATGTATATATGAACTTATATTTTTGTGTTCTCACTTTAATTTAACTATTGTGTATATCATAGATCTAAGACATGTGCATTTACTTAATGATCATTTTAATTTATGTTTTGTTTTATGCTTCATAATTTTGATTACATGTTTAGATGTAGCTTTCATTAAAACTTGTGTATATACTTATACAACTAATGAGCCACAAATAGATTATTATATGTTTGTACTTGATTGCTCATTTGTACTCATTAGATGTACTAGTATAGCCTAGTTTTGATGATGCATTTCAAACTTGTATTCCCATTTTGTACATGTTTTTATATGTTTACCTTCATGTATATGTTAAATTGTTTAAAACTATTGGTATATACCCTTGAGTCATTTGCGTTTCATGCAAAAAAATTTTGGACACTTGTGTTTAGGGATGTGTATGTATACCTTTAAATTTAGACAGCACATACATATGCCTTGAAGTTGGTATTGTTTTAATGAAAATTAATTTTGCTGATTTTCATGTTTATAAAGAATTTCACATTGAGCCTTCATTGCCTATTCCCATGATTTTGTGATTACATGATTTTTTCACTCACATTACTTAATATTTTCTCATGACTTTGTTTTCATGAGTATTATATGTGCTATATAGACCTTGAGTGTTGATTATGTGATCTTCATATTTTCATGAAAAATTTCTTATTTTATTCCTTACTTGAAGGATTTCGTACTAGTTTTTAAATTTATCATAAAACTAAGTGTGTATTTCTTCATTTTGCAAGAGTTTTCAAACTTAATGCTAAAATTATTTTCAAACTTATTTTTAAAAACCTTCCATCGAAGGGTAGTTGGATGGGCGACCATGCCTTATATACTCAAATTGAAAAGTATTTTAAACTTGTGCATGATAGGGTGGTTTTTATAAGTTATACACTTGTTTCTCATTGTGTTTTCAATTGGTATTACAATTGATATCTATTTTGTATACTCATATTTATTTTGATATATGTATGCTTCAACTTTAAATAGTATCAATTTCGATTGGTATTTAATTTTTATACATATATATGTGTTGTGATTGTGCTTACTATATCTTTATATCTTAAAGCACAAATTTAGTTATGCTAAGCTTAATTTAGTCCTTAATGACAATTATTTTTCATTTGGTATCTTATACAAGCTTATGCATCGTTTTCATTAGTATTTTATAAAGGGGAGAAAAATTCATGTTTTTACCTTTCAATTAGTTTTATTTTCAATAAGTATCTTACTCCTACTTTTTATGTTGAAAAATGATATTTTTAATTGATATCTCAGTTTTCAATTGATTTCCTAAGCTCCTAATGAAAAATATTTTCAATTGGTATATGTTTCATTTCAATATTGGTATCAAGAATATTAAATTAATATTATTCTCTATTTGGTATCTTTATTACAAAATGATTTTAGTGTTAACCAAAAAGGATTGGTTTATATTTTTCAATTGGTATCATACTTCATTTTATATTGGTATCTTTATTGAAGTGAATTGTGATTACCTAAAATGAAAGTAAAAATCAAATTTATTGAAATTAGTTTTGATATTGAAATTAAAAATATTTTTATTTTCATTTGGTATCAATACTTACTATATATATATATATATATATATATATATATATATATATATATATATATATATATATATATATATATATATATATATATATATATATATATTCTTACATTTGGTATCAAAATTATAAAATATTTTCAATTGGTACTAATGTTTACAATTGGTATCAAGATTTACAATATATATTTGTTTCAATTGATATCAAAAACACACAATGTTTCATTCTCTAGTGGTATCAAATCTTTACAAGATGTTTTCAATTACTTTCAATTGGTATCTTTTGGTACTTTAAAATTTTTTTGTGGTTTCTATTGATATCATAATTTGGCATCAAAATGTTTTGATATTTATTGCTTTTATGCAAGGGAAGCTTAAAATCTTCTCTATATATAGATACATGTTGAGTGTATTTCATATTGAAGTGATTAACCTTTCTTTGGTATGTAGTACACGTGTGTAGAGGGAGCGTCATATCTCCTTTTATATATTACATATTATACTTTATGTAGTTAGGGTTTAGTCATCTCTTTTTATATAAATGCATGTATGTAGGGGGAGTTAACTTTACGTCTCTTTTCTTCATGAATGTATATCGCATATATATACCTTTATTGTTTGATTTGACAAAAAATAAGAAATTATTTTTTTGAGTTTGTTTTTACCCCTTTGTTGATGATTGACAAAAAGAGGAGAATGATTTTGAGTTTATATGCATGTACTATGCATGTTCTATTCATATGCATATTTATGCATGTTTACCTTTTGTTTACTTTTACAATTGATATAAGAGAAATTGATATACATGTTTATTTATTTCCATGTTTATTATGCATATTTATGCAGGTTTATGTTGAGAATTCATTGCATATCTTTGTTGTTTATTACTATGCATGAGATAATGGGGAGCTTTTATGAAGCTTAACTTTAATCCATACATATATAACTCCATGAGTTTTGTCATCATCAAAAAGGGGGAGATTGTTGGCCCAAAGGCCCTTCACTCTAGTTTTGATGATGATTAACTCATCTAGTTATAAGTTTACTAATAATCTTGTGATATTTAGTTTCAAATATTTGATCAAATTATTATTAGGTGATTAGCTTCAACAAAGAAGTTTTGAAGCTTTCACATGTTGATTCAAGAGCTCGAGCGTCAAGATCGCATCTCATACTCGATTGGAGTCAAGCTCAGAGGATCATGTTTGGATCGAGTCTACTTGGAGAAGGAGTTCTACAAGAAGACCTCGGTATTGTGTTTAGTTTAGTGTTTAGATCATTGTAAAGATTAGATAGTGTTGATATGCTCAAGTTCACACACACAAAAGCTTTTAGTTTAGAGTTAATTGGTTTTGATTTTTCGATTTAAGCAATATTGGATTTCATGTCAAAAACATAGATATAAATCTTTATAGGTATATTGGATTCTATCCATATGCAATATACTTCAAAACTGTTTCAATATCATGTTTTTGTATTTACATGTGTTTTGGAGAAAACAGTTTTCCATTTCAAAAATTCAAGTTTTGGATAATATGATTTTTGGTTTAAGGCAAAATTTCAATATCACAAAAATGATTCAAATTGTTTATAATATGTGTTGAATTTTTTGTCACACATATTTGTATTTCAAATATATAACAAGAACATATTTTTGTGAAATTTATGTGATTTTATGGGATTTATTTGATAATAAATAACCAAGTTTTTAATCCCTAAAAACAAGCTGACCTGCCTTCTGCGGTCGACCGAGGCAGAAGTCAGTTGACCGATCCGGTCGACCGACGTGCACAGACGTGCATAACTGTTTGGGCTGGTGGAATGATCGACCGTCCAGAGAGTTCTGCTATCTGGAAATGGCCCCGATCGACCGGCCGGTCTACTAGCAGAGAGCTCAACTCTCTGTATCTAGTTCCGGTCGACCGGGCGGTCGACCGGACAGAGAGCCGTTGCTCTCTGTTTTCAGGTCCGGTCCACCAGGCGGTCGACCGGTGGCACAAAGGTCATAAAAATGACCGTTAGCTGGTCGACCAGGCGGTCGACCGGAAGGTCATTTCTGACCTTTCCTAGCTACTAACGGGCAGAATTTGTTTGGGGCTATAAATACCCCTCATTTGAGCTGGTTTTAAAAAAGAATTTTAAGAGCAAAATTTTCTATCTTTCAGCAAGTTTTTAAAAGAATTTTTGTGCTAAAAGATTTGATTTTTAGTTGTTTTTAAAGGGTTGAAAAAAATCAAGAAAAGGAGAAGTCTTTTTGGAATTGTTTTGATCTTCATTTACATTTCAATTTAGAGTTTTTCCAAGAGTTTTTCTTTGTGTTTTTGATTTCCAAACTCTTTATATTCTCACACTTGAGCTATCATATCTATCCTATCTAATAGGATCTTGTTTTGTGAGAAAGAATTAGTTTGTGGTCTTTGTGATCACCTAGAGTTGTAAACCTCTTTTATTTGAGATTGTGAGTATCCCTCTTGCGTAGAGGTGATTGTGGAGGTTATGATTGATATCCCTCTAAGTGTAGAGGTGTTTGTTGGAGTGTTGACTTTGAGCCTAATCCCTCTAGTGAGAGGTTGATTGTTGTTTGGCTAAGTGCCCATCCCTCTAAGTGTAGAGGTGATAGTTGTTGTGCCTCTAAGTGTAGAGGTTGTATTTGTTGGAGTGAGGAGTTGTGTATTCCAAGTTGTATTTGCCCAAATCCTCGTGGAGGTTCCCTGTGTGGGAAGTCCTGTATGGACGATTTAGTGGAAATCGTTCTGTGTAAATGCGGGGACGAAGAGCAGTGGCTCGAACCTTGAAACATATCTTGATATTTGCGTTTGATCCACCATCTCTAAACTCTCTCTCTCTCTCTCTCTCTCTCTCTCTCTCTCTCTTATTTTGTGCATTGCATTCATATCATATATATGCTTGGGATTGTTTGTGTGCTTCATATAGCACCTCAACTCTTATTCAGAGGAATCAAGAGAAGTTAGTCCAGAGCCCTTCACCGGGAATTCGGCTACACTCTTTGGTTACACTAAGTGTGTTGCAATTAGCTTTTAAATTTCGCATTATTTATCATTAGATTAGCCATACACCTATTCACCCCCCTTATGTGTATTTCAATTTTTTGATAGTTCAAGGGCGCATAAAGGCACCCAAAATGTCACAATGCGCGTGGGCTCGAACCGGCGACCTATGGGTGAGCGGAGCTCTTGCGAACCCAAAGCCTGATCGAAATGCCACTTGCGAGGGACAGAAATTAAATTACATACATTGTTGATGAGGGCAATGCCTGAACAAATAGGCACTACAATTACATAATAAAAAAATATCTCCTCCTAATATAATTAATATTACATAATCCCAATCTTAATATTATTCTTAACAGCAAAAAGCTTCAACGGGGAATCCAAATTGCTTTTTCACTCGTTCTTCCATTTAAAAAACCATAATCAGAAAGGGAAAGCGTATGAACTATCAGGACCATGGTACTTGTTCTCACCCTAAAAGGTTCACATTAGAATGTCCTCCTTATTCTCATCATTCTCATGAGAACCAACTTATTTAAGAAAACCAACTTACTAAAATACTAGAGTTCCATCCTTAATAATTTATGGATGTTAACAAGGTTTTCTCACCACTGTTCATGACATCTGGCCATAAGAGAGCATCAATATTCCCCATGAAACAGGGCACTCCATCATAATTTAATGCCGTATGGAATTGTAATAGATAGCCAAAAAGAGGGCTCAGTCCTTGTTTTTCTATAGGAATTTTGATGTGATTTGATTTAGATAATGGAGGAAGATTCACAGGGTTACATCCATTGCTTTTGAGATGTGACAGTGAATAATCTAAAGACCTAACAAACAATACAGTCTTGCTTCTTTCTCACAAGGGGAAAAAACAGTAAGGTCGCAATTAATTTGAGCTTGTAACTCGTGCCAAGACTCGAAGTCACAAATGAGCTAAGACCATTCAAGAATCAAACTTGGCTGTCTGTTTTATCTTGCTTGAACTCAAGTCAATTTTATCTCTCTACCTTGGATTTTGTTCAAATTTTGCTCATTTAGGCCATTTATGAACAATCTTAATCAACCCAATCGCAATCTAACTTCATCAGTCTCGAGTGGGGGTCAGAATGGACAGGGCTAGCCTGCGGTCCAATTGGGCTAGCTCAAAAGATTCAAGCTGGAGCTCCGTCCAGATGACCCATATGCGCTCAAATATTTTCGAATCAAATATGAACGCTAGTCGGAGCCCACCCATGATCCGCCCAATCAGCCAGAAACCACCCAATTGACAGCCCAAAACCCCTATCCACAGTCCACCCTCCCTCCCCTCCCTGCCTCTCCCCTCAGCCTCCAGCTCCTCGCTTTTTCTACAATAGTTAATGTGTCGAGGTAGATCTCATAGTAGGCCGACTCATACTTGACCTTGACGGTATGGTGGTTGGGGGGGCCGGGGCAGCCACCAGGAAGTCTAAATCGGGGGCTTCGCTTCTGGACAAGCATCCGCTGGGTTGGACCTCCCACTCCTTCGCCGCCACCTTCATTGTGTGAATGCGAATATTGTCTTGTTTCTCGTGTGAATCATCTCTGAGAGAAAATAGATCTAAAGGGGAAAAAATTAATGAATTTCAAAAATTCTTTAATTTGTTGTGGTATGTGTAGACAACCCAATATATATATAATATTAAATAAAACTTGAAAAAGTTTTTTTTTTCTTTTTCTATGATAGTTAATGGGTTGGTCTGGATGAACTGGGCACTACTTGAACTGGTAAATACATGTCCAATTCAGATTTGAGCCGAATTAGAGCCCGCACATTTCAATTTGGCTCAACATTGTGCCCAGCTCGGCCCGACTCATTCTCATCCCGAGTCTTGAGCCTTCTAGCGGACCTCATGGTCGCAAAAAATGTTAGCAAATTGATCCCTTTTAAATTAAAAAAAACAATTATTAGATTTTAAACACATCCTAAAGTTTATTTATTCATATAATGTAATTTTCATTTCATTTTTTTTTGTTGTAGTTCAATTTTTTTTCCCGTTGATATATGAATTTCAATTAGCTAGGATTTTCAGTTGGCTAAACTGAATCTCGCGGCCTATTTGGTTGATCTTTCAGCACTTTTTTAAGTGATATATAAAAGAAAAGAAGTGAAACGATTTGTCAATGACAGACAAAAGATGGGGCTCTCTTTGTCACAGGTTGTTGGGTC
The DNA here is from genome assembly GCA_038442645.1 of Agave tequilana. Taxonomy (NCBI): domain Eukaryota; kingdom Viridiplantae; phylum Streptophyta; class Magnoliopsida; order Asparagales; family Asparagaceae; genus Agave; species Agave tequilana. The sequence goes on along the minus strand of JAVJIF010005845.1, from coordinate 141,491 downwards.
AAGGGTTTGATGGTTGAGCGTCTCATCTTACCACACACTCATTGAATTTGAAGAAACGAAGGATGAGTTTATAGATCGAAATAGACATATCGATTCTCCGGATATTGAACATCATGTGATCCGTGGACCCGCGACTTAAAATGAGTTTTATGGATTACATATTAGTAAAGACACTAGGTTTCAATATCCGGATCTAATTCTGTATTAGAATGGATCTTAAATTTGATATCTATGTCCACATGTAAGAAGAGAATATACCTCAGTTCGGCAGAAAAGTTCAATGGCAAAGAAAACTTTGATTTATGGAAAATGGTGGTGAAGGCATTGCTGATGTAAAAGGGTCTTTATAAGATCTTGCAGGGAAAGTTAGGAAAACCTGCAGAGATGCCAGATGAGGATTGGGAGGAGATGGGTCTGAAAATGACAAACATGATCCAACTATTTCTCGCAAACGAGGTTATGTATAACGTGATGGATGAAGAAATGGCTACGGGATTGTGGTTAAGATTTGCAACGTATATGACAAAAAGCCTCACCAATAAGATGTATTTCGAGAAACAATTACATGGGCTACACATGAAGGAAGGGACGACGATGTTGGAGCATATAACTTCTTCAACAAGGTCATCCGCCAGTTTCTAATTGTTGATGTCAAGATCGATGAGGAGGACAAGGCGTTGATACTTCTCAGTTCGCTTTCACAGTCGTACGATCATTTCATTACCACCATACTCTACGATAAGAAAACTCTCACCTTGAAGGAAATTACGTCAACTCTCTTATCTAATGAGATTAGAAAAATGTCAAATCAAAAGGAACATGAAGGATCGGGTTTGGTGGTGATAGGAAGAAAAGGAAGAGAAGAAGGAAAGAAAGGTTCGGGCTCGTCAAAGGCGTCTTACTTTTGTCACATAGAAGGTTATTGGAAGAATGACTGCAAGTATCGATAAGAGTGATTGAAGAAAAAAGGGCAAGCTGCAGAAGCAGACGTAGCAAGCAGTGTTAACACCGAAGTATTAATGACTTCTTATGTTGAAAATAACACTTCTCAAGGTAAAAGTTGAATATTTGATTCTAGTAGTACGGTTCATGTATGTTTCCAAAAGGAGTTGTTTAACTCATTGGTTGCAATGGAGAATGGAACTGTAAAGATGATGGATGGCTCGGCTTGCGAGATCATCAGCACTGGGACAGTTAAGGTTACAGAAAAAGATGAGATGGTGCATGCTTTGGAGGCGATCCAGTATGTCCTGAAGGCATAGTACAATCTAATATACATAAGTGTGCTCGATGAAGAAGAATGTCAGATTCAAGTACAACAAAACATCGTCACAGTCAATCAAAGAGACAGGGTAATCCTGAAAGGAGAGAAGTGTGAAGGATTTATACAAGCTGAAGGAAGAAAACTTAGTTCGAGGTGGAGATTCAGGGATAAGCTTGAAAGGGGGCTCATCACGGGTGGAGCTTCAAAAAGATTGTGACAGGACATAAACTGGGTCAAAGTGTTGCAGGAAAGAGAAATGGTGAATTCAGGCGAGGCCCGATATGACCCAGGCCATAGTGGTAAATCAGCCAAAGTCCCCAAGAAGAGGGAACAAAAGTTAAAGGCTTCACGGTACGGTTACAATCAAGGAAAGAATCAAAATAGTAATTCAAAATCTCAATGTGTTTTATTAAAGACTTGAAAAGTAAGTCAAGATAGAGATTGTTAGGATTTTGCTTTGTTTTCAAGAGGGAATGATAGTCCAAGAAGATTCACTCCGATTGGAGAAGACGATGGCTTGAAGAAGAAGAAACAGATCAATATGGAGACTCTAGTCAACTTATAAGAAGTATAAGTCGACTATTGCATTGACCAGCCGGCTGGCCAGATACATAGAAGGATTAGTAGTCAACGAATAAAAATAATACGTTGACTAATGGAAGGAGTAGTCGACTAATCTACATGATAAGTTTGGGTCAAATCATGTTAAATCCTCATGCTATTTGCTATTACTCTTTTGTCTAAGTGTTACTAGTTTGCTTTACAACAGTTTTTTTTTGTAAGTATTATCATATTGTCAAGTTCCGCGAATGTCGATTACGGGAGTAACAATTGATATCATAGCACACTGATTTCTAACAACAATGACCTCCAGTAATTTAGATTTAAAAGCCATCATTGGAGATAGAGCTCAAAAGTTTCTTTATGGTAGTAAAAATAATTTTAAAAAAATTACATTACAAATTGTATATATCATTCTATTATTTTGTACATCTCAATGTGGACGTCCACCCACAGGGCTGTATTGTCGATCCGTCCCTGAATCCAAATCCATTTACAGCCCTAGATCTTAGTGGCCGTAAGGGCATGTCTATTTCCCGGTTGGGTCCGCAAACTGGTCAAATCGCAGACCTACCTCCAACAAAGCCCAAAATAATCCAGCCTCCAACAAAGCCCCAAAACAATGCAACTGTTTCTACCAACCCAGTGGGCCCTCTTTGGGGTGTACAATTAATGAATTCTCATAAGACATGTTTGTTTCTAGGAAATTAGGCTGGAAAGTTGGTTCTTGTGGGGCTCAGTTGTCAGTTTTCCTTCTCTTTGATTGTTGTTTTTTTTTAGAAAATCAAAAGTGGAGAAAATTGTGCTGATGTCGTCAAAATATCAGCATTTTCTCCACTTTGCTTCCAATACAAAATGAAGAGAATATGACTGAAAAACTGGCATTCCGAGACCCATCGGGAAGCTTTTCTCGAAAAGGCGAGAAAAAACTGTTCTCTCCTTCCCTGACGAAACAGGCCCTTGGACTTTTGGGTAGAAAGAAAGAAGATCTTCTCATCCCACCACTTTGAGGATAGCAAACATTTTTTCTAAGAGTCCTACCCCATAGCCCAAAAAAGTCTTGCTCTTATTTTGTCTCTCTCTCTCTCTCTCTCTCTCTCTCTGCTTGGTTGGTATTTCCATTGTTCAATCTTGCAGCATCCCAGCTACCTGCGAGTTGATGATGCCATCAATAGTTTTTTGGTACATTTTAACAGCTCGCCTGGTTCTGGTTAACAAAGGAAGTGATGGTAATGTTGTTCTTTTTACCCAACTTTAATTTGATGTGTCCATATGGAAATATTCATGTGCTAGTATCAAATTACATTGAAGAATTTGAGGATCAACATGGGGAAATCGGACTACTAATTGTTGTCAAGTAGTCAATTTAATTTGCTTAACAGAAAACACCTATATAATCACTAAGCTTTGTATGTGAACTATTTATCTATATTTATAAAATTGTCTAACTGTGTAATAAGTTATCTATATTTATTTGTAAATGATCTAATTTTAATTATCATATATATTTATATTATAATAAATGATTTAAATTGTTAGAATGTACTTTGATTCTTTTTATATGTAAACTAACTATGTTTTTTTTTATAAGTTATCCATCTTTATGTGAATTGTTTTCCTTTAACTGTTAATTATCCACCTTTTTATTAAAATGTTTACATTTGATAATAAATGTCTATCTTTATCTTTATACATAAATTTTCTTACTTGTCCCCCAAAAAAAGTCTTACTTTATTTATGCAATATATACATTTATTTGTAAAATATCTACCTATATATGTAAATTTTCCTTTTTTTTATCCATTAACTATTTTCTTTTACTTGTAAGTTGTCGACTTTTAATACAAATAAACTTCAGTTAATTATTTCTTAATAAATTTTACATAATAATCATTTACTTTTATACATAAATTTCTTCCTTTATATATAAAATATATACTTTTATTTGTTAAACATCTTCCTAAATATATAAAATAAAACATGAGGATTTTTTTTTGACTTAAATAGATCAAGAGAGGCAAACTAATTCTCAAAAAATCTCAGATACATTCTTTTCCCAAAGGAAAATAAGAGACACAATTTTACATGTGCATTGTGTAGGGAGAGAGAGGAGATAGAGGAGATGGAAGAAGGTAGCATAAAGATCGGAAGATAAAGGAGCAAGACGACACATTGAAGCAGGCCAGGTTAGCTCCCGGTCGACTGCACAGTCGACCGGTGGAGAAGGCCGATCGACCGCCCGGTCGACCGGTATGCACAACGTGCACAGGATTAGCTCGGTCGACCAACTGAAAGCAGGCTGCTCTCGGTTTGGGTGCGGTCGACCGTGGATATGGGTCGTCGACCGACAGACGCGTTTTGGCTTTTCTTTTGGGATTCGGATTCCTTTTCTGTTTGGGATCGAATCCAACTGGGGTTTCCTAAAACCCAGGGACTCTGTGGCTATAAATAAGCGCTAGAGCCCTCATGTATTGTATCCCACTGAAAATCTCCATTAGAGGTTCCTTGAAGAAGGAATAAGTTGCAATTGATTGTTGAATCAATAAGATCTCTCTCCCTTGCCCTGAGAACGTAGGCACGTTGCCGAACCTCGTTAAATACTGTGTTGATTGCTTTTCTCTATTATTTCTATATTATTGTCTTGTTGGGTACGTCTCCGGCTGCATCTGTCTCCGCCTGGTTGTTGGATTCCTCAGAGAGGTTGTTGTCCTATGCATAACAATTGGTATCAGAGCATCCCAGGTTAGTCGTGGGATCGTGTGTTGATTTCAAGGGCATCAGTTGCTGTTTGGCGGAGATCGTGTGTCGATCTCGGAGCGACGTTGGGACTGTTTATGGGATCATGTGTCGATCTCAAAACAGCCTGTAGATTGCTCGAGGAATCAATTTAGAGAGTAGATTGCTTAGGAAAATCTTCGAGGGTTTCGCGTGGAGGTAAAGATCCTATTTTTATCCAGTTTATTTATCTAACTCCGTTTGTTTTCGCGTTGCTTTAAGGAATTAGTTGAGAAGATGGCTGGAGATGGTACATCAATGAATCTACATCCGATGAGGATTGATGTGGTAAAGTTCAACGGTATGAACAACTTCGGTATGTAGAAGTGTGAGGTGATGGATGCGCTGACGGCATCAAACCTTGAAGACACTCTACGGTTAGAGAAGAAGTGTGCATCAACAACGGAAGAAGATTGGGACAAGATGAACCGTACGACATGTGGCTTGATCAGGTCTTGTCTGACACAAGACATCAAATATCATGTATTGCATGAGACATCTGCGAGACAGCTGTGGGAGATCCTGGAGAAGAAGTATCTGATGAAAAACATAGAATCGCGGTTGCAGTTAAAGAGTAAGCTTTATAGTTTTCAGATGCAAAGAGTATGCTCCATCAATGAACACTTGAATCACTACACAAGGCTTCTTACAGATCTAGTTAATGTGGATGTGGAGATTGATGAAGAAGATAAGGCGATAATCCTATTAAATTCTCTTTCTAAGGAAGAGTATGAGACCTTTACTCTTACATTGATTAATGGAAGAAAATCCCTTAACTACGGTGAGGTGTCTGCTACTCTTGTGAGTTATGAAGTAAGGAGACAGGACAAACTGTCTTCTTCGAGGAACACAACAGCAGAGGCATTGGCGGTAAGAGGCAGAAGTTCTAATAGGAAGAGAAGAGATGATCAAGAAAGATCGAAGTCCATATCAGGCTTCAGAGATCTGAAGAGGAATCAGTGCGCCCTGTGCATGAAACTAGGGCACTAGAAAGTTGACTGCCCGAAGGCCAAAGGTAAGAAGATGAAGTCAAACACCGAGGCAAATCTCGCACAGGCGGATGGATCGGATTCAGACTTATAGGTATTGTCTCTCTGTTACTACTCCTACTGTTGATTACTCAGATAATGCTGAGTGGATCTTAGATACCAGATCCACCTATCATGTGTGTCCGAACAGGGTCTGATTTCTAATTTTGAGAAGTTAGATGAATGTTATACGGTCATGGGTGATGATCATCCGTGTAATATAGAAGTGATGGGTACAGTCCGTATCAAGATGGATGATGGCATAATACGAGAATTGAAGGAGGTGAGATATGTACCTCAACTCAAAAGGAATCTTATTTCTGTTTGTACTTTGGAAGTATTGGGCCTTGTGGTATCTATACAAGATGATGTTCTCAAGATGACCAAAGGCTCAATGGTGGTTATGAAGGGCGTCCGCCGGGAAAATCTCTATTACTTGAAGGGTAGTACGGTTACAGGTCAGGTGGAGACTTCTAGTTCTTCAGATGATGGTTGCACAAAGGTCTGGCAGGTGAAGGTCAGACATGGAGGTGAAAAGTCTTTGCAAGCTCCTGCAAAGAAGGGATCATTAGAAGGTGCTGCTACCTATAACTTGGAGGGTGAACACAGCGTTCTGGACAAGAAAAGATAAAATTCAGCACCAGTATCCACCGCTCAGAAGGTCTTCTTGATTGTGTTCACGTAAGCTCTTGGAGACCTGCTAAGAGTGCATCGCTTAGAGGTCACAGGTACTTTGTGAAACGGTCCCAGCTTCTAATAAGCAAGATTAGAACCAAAACACGTATTTTCCTAACTACTTTCGTTAATTCCAAAATCTAGAAAATTTCAGCAGCATCTCCTCTAATATTTAACTTTTTCCATATATAGAAATATGAATTTCAGCTCCAAGGCCTACTTATATCCATAAAGCATTTCGGTCACAAGACCTACTTATCACAAAATAAAGAATATCTCCAAAGAATACTTATGCCATGCATTCATCCTGCATAACCATCAAGACATCCATAGTCCACAAACTTCTATCAACATGATCAGAAAACTTCACTTCACCAACCTCCCCAGTACACAAGTTCTAATTAAATTATTACAAAAATTTACATATGATAGTAGCATTATAGTACCCTCAACTAGGTAATGCTAACATAAAACATAATGACGTGTACATAGTGAACAAAATAAGTGTTTATGAAACATAAGACATCCAGCTCATGACTAATCCGTGCTACATTATGCCCTTACCTTTATCCAGACCTGAAAGAGAAGAAAATGAAAGGAATGAGCTCGACGGCTCAGCGAGTAAATTTCATAATCACTTTATAAATGAAAACAACATGACATAATACCACAACATACTTTATGAAATCTAAGAGGAACCTTACATGAATGGAAATGCCACCCGATTCAATTTATTTTTTTTTTTACAAGTCTTAGTTATTAGGCTTTCTTTATAAATAAAGTTCCTTCCCATAGTGTACTAAACGAGATCAATACTTGATCCCTCTCAAGCAAGTCTCTAGACACGAATTCTTACCTTGCTCAAACATTGACTATCAATTATTACTTTCCAAACAATTATCGATAACATAATATCTTGTTACTTACTAGAGCACAATCACACATCACCCTAATTATAGGGTACCATTTTCCAAACCCCGTCTTCTTTCACCTACCGGCTCCCGCCCGGCCCCTTCCTCCTTGGAGTACAAGAATGACTCATTTATGTAGTATAAGAAATGAGCATACATATTCATATAATATTAAAATGTGATTCCCATGAACCCCGTCTTCTTCCACCTACCGGCTCCCGCCCGGCCCCTTCCTCCAATTAGTTGTAAACAAATGTACACTACATTACTCACCGTCTTCCCCCCTCCTACCGGCTCCCGCCCGGCCCCTTCCTCCTAATACATGACAAACATAGACATTTAACATACCAAGTATAGTTATTACCATCTACACCACACATATTTTATCAATTTATACTATTACAAAAGTTACTCAATTGTCATGTTTGATAGCGATCACCGAATCAACATATGCACATGTACTATATACACAACATGCTAATCTATTATTAAAGCCATCATAATTCATATAACTAGAATTTATGCGAACTGAGCAAGTAACATGATTAGTGACTTAACGTGACATAAACATAACATATAACATGACTTCTAAAACTCTCTTACGTTCTAGCAACACCCATCACCATTTATTTTATCAATACTACTTTCGCTTCAATTGTTATAATACATAGCACAAAAATTTATATAACCCCTTCAATGAAAAGAGAATAAGTATATTATCAATTCTATGAATTATTATTATGCATAATACCTTGCCCTATTCTAGTACACTTTCCTTGAATTTTCTCTTTTAATCTCATACATCCATTTCTTTGAATTAAGACTCATACATAAGGTATGTGAAGTGAGTATGTAATTTACTCACCTTGATGTATGGATTCTCGCTATGATTTGATCAATCCTCCTCTACTAAAACCCTAGCAAAAGAGGAACAATGGTAAATTTTGGTTAGAAAATAATTCATAAGGAGGATGAAATTTGTAGAGTAAAAATCTTACCTTTAACCCCAAATAACTTCAGAAAATTTGAGGGTTTTAGGGGCTGAATTTTCAGAATTAGGGCTTCTGAAAATCCCCCAAAAACTGAACTTTTACACTTCCCTTGCTAGCTAGAGCCCCCCTTTCCCCAATCCGACCCTCGCGCCTCCCGCCGCCGCCCCCACGCGGCTGCGCGCGGCCACCCGCGGCTCTGCGCGGCCTGGGCTGGTGGCGCGCGGCCGCGGCGATCTTCCCCAGCTTCGGCTGGGCGCAAGAGAGAGAGAGAGAGAGTGAGAGAGGGAGAGAGGGTGTTGGTTGGTGAGAGATTATTGAGAGAGATTAGGGAAAATAGGGAAGAACTTGTGGAATTTTTAGGGCTTCAGAAATTTTTACAGAGAAGAAGGAACTCCTCTTCTCAGATCTCAACGTAAGGTTGAGATCATTATGCAAAAAGGCCCCCCCCAAAACTTTGATTAATGCAAACACACTTCCCCTCTCAACTTGCCACTTGGCCAAGGCTAGGATCAAATTGATCCTAGCCTTACACCTCACCCCCTCATGCAAACCTAACACATCCACTCACATATGCAATTAAAATATTCTAAATACAAATTCCTAGTATTTGTTTAGGTATTTCCTAATTGAGAATACTATAGGATATACCTAAAATTGAAATATCAAAGATATATTTCCATATACTCTAAAATGTCATAAATGCTGGTACAAAATACTTATATATTTTCTATATATTCTAATTTATGCCATAAACCAAAATAATAAAAATAACTCATACAATAAAATATAAATTCTTTGGTTAACTTCATTATTATTGGTATTAATTTAAGAATGAGGAATTATAAAATTCCTTTAATAACCGATGCTTAAAATTATGGGGGAAATAATAATTAATAAATAACAAGTACTAAAAATAGGCTGTTACATTTCTACCCCCCTTAGGGAAGCTTCGACCCCGAAGCTTGACGTACCTTGAAAAAGGTGTGGGTAGGTAGATCGCATCTCCTCCTCTGGTTCCCAGGTAGTCTCTTCGATTTCCTGGCTTCTCCATAATACCTTTACTAACGGAATGGTTTTGTTCCGCAAAACCTTCTCTTTACGGTCCAAGATTTGCACTGGTTCCACCGTATATGATAAATCTTCTTGGAGTTGAAGTGGAGAGTAACTAAGAACATGATTGGGATCTGGTATGTATTTCCTTAATTGTGATACATGAAATACATTATGCATCTTCTCCATTTCTGGTGGTAATGCTAACCTGTAGGCCAGAGGTCCAATTCTTTCCAATATCTCAAAAGGACCGATGAAACGGGGGTTTAACTTATTCCGTTTACTAACTCGTATCATTCCTTTCATTGGTGATGTCTTCAAGAAAACTTTGTCGCCTACAGTAAATTCCAGGGGTCTCCGGCGCCGATCTGCATATGTCTTTTGTCTACTTTGGGCTGCCTTCATCCTCTTCCTAATTATTCGAATCTTCTCTGTTGTATCCATTACTATATCTGCTCCGAATAAGGTTCGGTCTCCTATCTCCTCCCAACAAATCGGAGATCTACACTTCCTGCCGTACAAGGCTTCAAATGGCAGCATTCCAATAATAAATTGATAACTATTGTTATATGCAAATTCTGCCAATGGTAGGTATTTTTCCCAATTACCTCCGAAATCCAATACACATGCTCTCAGCATATCCTCCAGTATTTGTATAGTTCTTTCCGATTGTCCGTCGGTTTGCGGATGAGCAGCTGTACTTGGATGTAGTTTAGTGCCTAAAGCTTGGGATAGGCTGATCCATAGTCTTGACTGGAATCGGGGGTCCCGATCTGACACAATAGTCTCAGGTACTCCGTGAATTCTGATTATTTCTCGGAGGTAGATTTGGGCCAATCTGTCCATTGAATAGTTTATTCGAATGGGTAAGAAATGGGCAGACTTTGTGAGTCGGTCCACTATTACCCATATGGCATCGTAACCTTGAGGGGATTTGGGAAGTCCTGTAACAAAATCCATAGTAATGTTGCTCCACTTCCATTCAGGAATTTGCAATGGCATAAGAAGTCCCGGGGGCTTTTTGTGTTCTGCTTTGACTTGTTGGCATATCAGGCATCTTTGTACAAATTTAGCTATATCCTTCTTCATTCCTTCCCACCAAAAATTTGATCTTAGATCTTGATACATCTTAGTTGCTCCCGGATGTGCAGTGTAAGGAGTACAATGTGCTTCAGTCATAATTCGCTCTTTGAGCTTAAATCTGAGGGTATATAGATTCGGCATCCTTTTCTTAACAAGTCCTTAACAATGGAATAATCTTGAGTTTCACCCTTTTGTACTCCTTCCACAATTCTATTTACTTGATCATCTTTTAGCTGAGCTTCCTTTATCTCATTGTGGAGGTCAAAATCAATGCTAACTTGACTTACTTGTACCACTCCTTCTCGAGTTTCCTTCACCAAGATTTCCAATTTCAGCCGCTCTATGTCCTTTAATAAATCATTCCTTTGTGTTAGTAACACTGCTACAGATCCTCCCGACTTCCTACTAAGGGCATCTGCTACAACATTGGCCTTTCCGGGGTGGTAATGAATAGCCAAGTCGTAGTCTTTCATTAACTCCAACCATCTTCTTTGTCGCATATTCAGCTCCTTCTGGGTAAAGATATACTTTAGACTCTTATGATCTGTATATATGTCACATGAGACTCCATAAAGGTAGTGTCGCCATATTTTCAAGGCAAAGATGACTGCAGCTAGCTCAAGATCATGTGTAGGATAATTCTTTTCATGGTTCCTTAGTTGTCTAGAAGCATATACAATTACCCTACCATGTTGCATCAACACACACCCTAGTCCTGATTTTGACGCATCACTGTAAATAACATAGTCTTCAGTTCCAGAGGGCATGGTCAGAACTGGGGCTGATGTTAGTTTATCCTTTAACTCCTGAAAACTTCTTTCCTGATTATCTCCCCAATAGAATTTGAGTCCCTTCTTGGTTAATTGTGACAATGGTGCTGCTATTTTGGAGAATCCCTCCACAAACCTCCGGTAATACCCAGCCAGTCCCAGAAAACTCCGCACCTCAGTGACATTGGTAGGTCGAGGCCATTCCTTAATTGCTTCAATCTTAGCAGGATCCACCGATATTCCTTCCTTACTTATGATGTGACCCAAAAATCCAACTTTATCCAGCCAGAATTCACACTTTTTAAGTTTTGCATAAAGTTGATTCTCTCTCAATAATTGTAACACTAGCCTTAAATGACTTTCATGCTCTTCTTTGCTTTTAGAGTAGATTAGAATGTCATCTATAAAGACCACCACAAATTGATCTAGATATGGTTGGAAGATCCTATTCATCAGATCCATAAATGCTGCCGGAGCATTAGTCAACCCAAATGGCATCACTAAGAATTCATAGTGACCATACCTAGTCCGAAAGGCTGTCTTAGAAACATCCTCCGGTTTAATTTTTAATTGATGATATCCAGATCTCAGATCTATTTTAGAAAATATACTGGCACCCTGAAGTTGGTCAAAAAGATCATCAATCCTTGGCAGTGGATACCGATTCTTGATAGTGACCTTGTTCAACTCACGGTAGTATATACACAGCCTCATGCTCCCATCTTTCTTCTTAACAAATAATACAGGAGCACCCCAAGGTGATACACTTGGCCGAATAAATCTCAGACTTAGTAGCTCTTGCAGCTGATCCTTCAATTCTTTCATTTCTGCGGGGGCCATCCTATAGGGTGCTTTGGATATGGGACTTGTCCCTGGTAGGAGATTAATGGAAAAATCTACTTCCCTATCTGGGGGCAAACCGGGTAGATCTTCCGGAAATACATCAGGATATTCCTTCACAACTTCAATGTTTTCAACTTTCATTACCTTGTCTTCACTTATAACAGTCACCAGAAATCCTTGACATCCTTACCTTAATAGCTTAGTGGCCTTCACAGCTGAAATGACTGGAGTGCAACTCTTACCCTTCATCCCTTCATAAACTCTTTCTGGAGCTCCTTCTAACTTAAATATTATTCTCTTTTGATGACAATCTACATGAGCTCGATATGTTGACAACCAATCCATTCCCAGGATGATGTCAAATTCCATCTCTCCTAATTTAATCAAGTCTGCATGTCCTATAATGATTTCACACCCCTTATAATATTCACTAGTGGTCATACTCACGCCTACTGGGGTTGACACCACTAGTTGATAGTTCATAGGTTCAGAATTCTTGTTAATCATTGTAGCAAATGATGAAGAAATAAATGAGTGGGTAGCACCAGGGTCAAACAATACTTGAGCAATATTTTTAGATACACAGACGGTACCTTCCACTACTGCATTGGATGCCCTAGCTTCTTGTGGAGTTATTGGGTTCATTCTTCCTTGAGCTCTGGGTTGTTGCACCGATGCTTGTGTCGTGGCTGAGCGAGTCCTGTTGACAGGTTGTCGAAAGGCGGTAGCTTGTCCTCCTGCTGTTGGAGCAACACCCAAGGCTGGTCTCCCTGTTCCCCTACTAGCTCCTGAATATCCTGTTGGTCCAATGGCCTTCCACTCTAGTTTTGATGATGATCAACACTCATGTAGTTATGTTTACTAATATTCTTGTGTTTCTAAGTTTCAGATCATTAACAGGATATTAGTTGGTGATTAGCTTCATCAAGGAGTTTAGAAGCTATTCATGGTGATTCCGGTGGCAAAGCTTAAAGATCATACCTTTGCACTTGGAGAATCACGGAGTTTGGACCGAGTCTACTTGAAGATGAAGATCGTCAAGAAGACTTAGGTATCTAGTTTAGAGTTTGTGTTTTAGATCCATATTTGTAAAGCTTAGTTTAGTTGATATGCTCAAGTGCACAAACACACACGTTTTATGATTTGATATTTGGTTTTATGAATAGTTGATCAAAACAAGTTTACATATGTTATATGTATAGTAGATGTTTTCTATTCATACATACATGCTTTAACTTGGTAAACAAACTTATTTTGATATCCCTATTCATGTTTTAAAAAAATCAAGTTTGACAAAATACAGGTTTTGTTTTTGATAAAATTTGCAAGACTCTAAAATGAATTGATATGTTGATATATTGTCTTGAAATTTTTATCACATGTTTATGTTTTAACATAAAATGATAAAACAAGTTTTAGAAAAACATATTTTTATAAAAACAGTTTTTATTGTGATTAAAACTATTTTTTAGATTTACTGTGAATTTATGGGATTTTTATTGAGTGAAAAGACCTATTTTCAAATCCCGTATCTGTGCAGTTCTGCACTGTGCCTGCCAGGCCAGTTCGGTCGACCGGACCGGTCGACCACACCAAGTGGCCGGTCGACCGGGTCGATCGACCGATGTGCACAAACGTGCACGCTGGCGACACATGTAGTCGGTCGACCGGACCGGTCGACCGAGTTGAGAGCTCTGCTCTCGGGAATTTTCGGTCGACCGGACCGGTCGACTGCTGCTGCCCAACGGTCACATTTTTGACCGTTGGCGGTCGACCAGGCCGGTCGACCGGCAGTTGGTCAGACTGCCACATCAGCCTAACGGCTAGTTTTTCCTAGGGGCTATATATACCCCATTTCTCCATTGTTTTGGACAAGGTTTTTAAGGTAAAAAATTTCTGTGTTTCTCTAGTGTTTAAACAAGTTTTCAAAATAGTTTTTGTGCTAAAAAGACTTAATCTTTATTGTTTTAGGTTTTTGGAAAAATCAAAGAAAATAGGAATTGGGAGATTTGTCTTGGTTTTCATTCTATATCTTTTGCAAGGATTTTCCCAAGTGTTTTTCTTTGTTGCTTGTTTTCCAAACACCTAGTTTCCACACTTGAGCTATATCATCTATCCTAAACTCTTAGGATCTTGTTTTTGTGGAAAAGGAGAAAAAGAAAAGAGAAAAAGAAAGAGAAGTGTTGAGGTTGTTTGTTGTAAACCTCATTGTTGTAAACCCTCCTTCATTTGTTGTATCCCTCTTCGGTAGAGGTGATCGGAGTGGTATTGATTGTGAGCCTCTTAGGTAGAGGTGGTGTTTGTTTGTGAGCCTCTTCGGTAGAGGTGTGTGGATTGGTTGTTGTTGGTTGTTGGCCTCGGTGGAGGTTGTTGTATTGAGAGAGGAGTTAGGTACTCCTTGTGTTGTAAGAAATCCTCTTCGGTAGAGGTTCCCTCGGTGGGAGTTGAGATAGTGGAAATCCTACACGGTGGTGTAGGCGGGGATGTAGAGTTGGGTACTCGAACCTCGAAACAAATTTGTGTGTTTGCGTTTGATCCTATTGTCTCTCAACTCTACTCTCCTAAATTTGTGCAAGCATCATTCATTTCATACAAGCATCATTCATTTCATACTTATTATATATTTGCTTGTGTTGCCTTGCATCTTATTCATATTGCTACATCTTGTATGCTTGGCTTGATTGTGTGTGCACATTGCTTGGATTGCTTGTGTGTGTGTGCCTAACTTATACTCATCCAACAAGAGCTTCACATAGCACCTCAACCCATTTCAAGGGGAATCAAGGGGAGTTAGTCCAGAGCCTCGCAAGGGGAATTCGGCTACACTTGTTGTATTGTATTAGTTTGTGCATAATTTGCATTAGCTTCCGCATTTAGCGCACTTAGTTTGCATTTAGTTTATTAGATTAGCACTTACACCTATTCACCCCCCCTCTAGGTGTTTTTTCATATCCATGCAGGGTTGGGCATTCTCTCCTCATATGACCCATTTTACCACAAGCGAAACATTGCTTACCAACAGAGCAACTGCCGGTGTGATTTCTATTGCACCTGGGACACCATTGGTTTCCCCCAAAGTTGGAATGTGGAGCTGGCATTGGAGATTCTAAGTGGGAAAATCCCCTCTTCTTGGGCCATGAGTTCCCTCTAGTCCCTTGGGTCGGCATAAAGGAAGATCCGGTACCTCTGTCGGACCTTACTGGATGAACTCCAAAGTTTGGCGCATTAGCATACCGGGGGCGTTTCATAAAAGGCAGTTCCCTGGTCCTTGCCTCCTGTATCTCTTGCATGTCACTTTCAATTTCTAAGGCCTTCTCCACTGCTTGGCTATAGATCCGTAATTGGAAGGGAATCAGTTTACTCCTGATTTTCGGCCTCAAACCCCTAACAAATCTTTTTGCTCTATCTTCCTCTTCAGACACCAATTTCTCCGCATATCTAGACAGTTGGGTGAATTTGGCCTCATATTGACTTACAGTCAACTGGTCCTGCTTTAGATCTTGGAATTCCATTGCTAGTCTGTCCTTCACCACTCCTGGTATATACTTCTCATTAAACTTTTTGACTAAAAAGTTCCAGGAAATTTCTTTCCCCATGGTCCTAGCTCCTCCTTTGATCATCTCCCACCAGCGTTCAGCTTCTCCTTAAAACATGAAGGAGGTGAAAGATACCCGTTGATTTTCCGTGCACTCCATAACATCAAGTATTTTCTCAATTTGACGGAGCCATTCTTCTGCTTGTATCGGATCCACTCCTCCCTTAAATGCTGGTGGATTTAACTTTTGAAATTGTTCCAAGGCTCTTCGAGGATTGTTAACATTTGTCAGTTGCAACAACCAATCTGGTATTCTGTCTGGGATTCTTCGATTGGCATTAGATTGATCATTTAGGATTCCTTGACTTGCTGATGGATGGACGCTCCCGATTGCACTATGCAATGGGACGTCGTCCTCCGAGTTGGCCTCAGATGGAGGAAAATGTAAGTCCATTTAATACCTAGAAGAATAGTCGAACTTAATCAATTACAACTCAATAATAACAAGTAGAATAGTTCAAAACAAAACACTGATTTCATTTATGCATGTTTTCATAGCAATATTTACATTAGCATGACTACATTCTTTCAAAACATACAATGCAGTCATAAAAAGATACATTGTTCATACATATAGCTATTGACACCCTTTTCTTTACAAAACAAAAATATCCTTTCATGTAAGTCCATATTCATTTTCTTCAAAATCAAAAACAACAAAAACAAAAATGCCACCCTTCTAGACTCCTATCATGGGGTTCTGTTAGAACCCGAGGAGCTATCCTCCCTGTTGTCTCCTCCAATTCGTCTTCTTTATTGTTTTCCTCTTCTTCGGGATTTTCTTCTCCTTGATTTATCTCCTCTGGATCATCCTCTTCGGGATCTATTTCTTCAGGATCCTCTTCTTCTTCCAAATTTTCTTCCTCAGGATCCTCTTCTTCTTCCAGATTTTCTTCCTCAGGATCCTCTTCTTCTTCTTGGATAGTATCATAATCACATCTCCAATTCTCATTATCATCATAGAGATCCATGTCTTCTGCCCAACTGGGATCCCACCAAATACCTCCAAAGAAGAACTTTCCTTCAGGATTCATATCATCACTAGGCAGTATATCCATATCCACGGTTGTTGGTGCATTCCCTATGGCACTTTCTGCCTCACTGATTTCTTCTTTATTATCTTGCTCTAAGCGAACCGCCGTATCATCATTGCCTGGGGGACTTCTCAGAATGATAGCTGGATTGGTCTCATCTGACTCATAATCCCAATCCATCTGGTCTGCAATCCAACTCAAACTTTCCGACTCCGGATTGTCGGATGACGATCCCGTCATCTCAGAATCCCCCATCTGTAGAAGTAAAAGATTTGCATTAGACAATTTGTCTTCCAATTCGCCCCAAAATAATAGATTGCATGACTATATAACCATACATGACAGCAAATTATCACTTCCTTAATCACGCCGATCTTCAGGATTTCTTTTGGATAAAACTACCCTGCCCAAAAGGTTTAGCCTTGTCTTGTATGATATTTTAATTGCTCTCTTTTCCAATGTCCCATATCACTGAAATTCCATACAGAAGGGCCCGCACCCTTTTGCAGGATCCATTTGAATTAAGGTATGCGGGTACCCTAATTCAACGTAGAAAACAGTTAAATATCATACCTTTCGGGGTTAAATACCCTAAGGTTCTACTATCCCTCCTATATTCCTTTCTATTATACCCAAACATACATGCAGATTTCACACGCCTATCTAGCCATTCCTGTATGCTACCTCTATCTAGGCTAACCTTGCCTAAACCACGCTCTGATACTAACTGAAACGGTCCCAGCTTCTAATAAGCAAGATTAGAACCAAAACATGTATTTTCCTAACTACTTTCGTTAATTCCAAAATCTAGAAAATTTCAGCAGCATCTCCTCTAATATTTTAACTTTTTCCATATACAGAAATATGAATTTCGGCTCCAAGGCCTACTTATATCCATAAAGCATTTCGGTCACAAGACCTACTTATCACAAAATAAAGAATATCTCCAAAGAATACTTATGCCATGCATTCATCCTGCATAACCATCAAGACATCCATAGTCCACAAACTTCTATCAACATGATCACAAAACTTCACTTACCAACCTCCCCAGTACACAAGTTCTAATTAAATTATTACAAAAATTTATATATGATAGTAGCATTATAGTACCCTCAACTAGGTAATGCTAACATAAAACATAATGACGTGTACATAGTGAACAAAATAAGTGTTTATGAAACATAAGACATCCAGCTCATGACTAATCCGTGCTACATTATGCCCTTACCTTTATCCAGACCTGAAAGAGAAGAAAATGAAAGGAATGAGCTCGACGGCTCAGCGAATAAATTTCATAATCACTTTATAAATGAAAACAACATGACATAATACCACAACATACTTTATGAAATCTAAGAGGAACCTTACATGAATGGAAATGCCACCCGATTCAATTTAATTTTTTTTTTTACAAGTCTTAGTTATTAGGCTTTCTTTATAAATAAAAGCCCTAATTCTGAAAATTCAGCCCCTAAAACCCTCAAATTTTCTGAAGTTATTTGGGGTTAAAGGTAAGATTTTTACTCTACAAATTTCATCCTCCTTATGAATGGAAGTGTAAAAGTTCAGTTTTTGGGGGATTTTCAGAAGCCCTAATTCTGAAAATTCAGCCCCTAAAACCCTCAAATTTTCTGAAGTTATTTGGGGTTAAAGGTAAGATTTTTACTCTACAAATTTCATCCTCCTTATGAATTATTTTCTAACCAAAATTTACCATTGTTCCTCTTTTGCTAGGGTTTTAGTAGAGGAGGATTGATCAAATCATAGCGAGAATCCATACATCAAGGTGAGTAAATTACATACTCACTTCACATACCTTATGTATGAGTCTTAATTCAAAGAAATGGATGTATGAGATTAAAAGAGAAAATTTAAGGAAAGTGTACTAGAATAGGGCAAGGTATTATGCATAATAATAATTCATAGAATTGATAATATACTTATTCTCTTTTCATTGAAGGGGTTATATAAATTTTTGTGCTATGTATTATAACAATTGAAGCGAAAGTAGTATTGATAAAATAAATGGTGATGGGTGTTGCTAGAACGTAAGAGAGTTTTAGAAGTCATGTTATATGTTATGTTTATGTCACGTTAAGTCACTAATCATGTTACTTGCTCAGTTCGCATAAATTCTAGTTATATGAATTATGATGGCTTTAATAATAGATTAGCATGTTGTGTATATAGTACATGTGCATATGTTGATTCGGTGATCGCTATCAAACATGACAATTGAGTAACTTTTGTAATAGTATAAATTGATAAAATATGTGTGGTGTAGATGGTAGTAACTATACTTGGTATGTTAAATGTCTATGTTTGTCATGTATTAGGAGGAAGGGGCCGGGCGGGAGCCGGTAGGAGGGGGAAGACGGTGAGTAATGTAGTGTACATTTGTTTACAACTAATTGGAGGAAGGGGCCGGGCGGGAGCCGGTAGGTGGAAGAAGACGGGGTTCATGGGAATCACATTTTAATATTATATGAATATGTATGCTCATTTCTTATACTACATAAATGAGTCATTCTTGTACTCCAAGGAGGAAGGGGCCGGGCGGGAGCCGGTAGGTGAAAGAAGACGGGGTTTGGAAAATGGTACCCTATAATTAGGGTGATGTGTGATTGTGCTCTAGTAAGTAACAAGATATTATGTTATCGATAATTGTTTGGAAAGTAATAATTGATAGTCAATGTTTGAGCAAGGTAAGAATTCGTGTCTAGAGACTTGCTTGAGAGGGATCAAGTATTGATCTCGTTTTAGTACACTATGGGAAGGAACTTTTATTTATAAAGAAAGCCTAATAACTAAGACTTGTAAAAAAAAAAATTAAATTGAATCGGGTGGCATTTCCATTCATGTAAGGTTCCTCTTAGATTTCATAAAGTATGTTGTGGTATTATGTCATGTTGTTTTCATTTATAAAGTGATTATGAAATTTACTCGCTGAGCCGTCGAGCTCATTCCTTTCATTTTCTTCTCTTTCAGGTTTGGATAAAGGTAAGGGCATAATGTAGCACGGATTAGTCATGAGCTGGATGTCTTATGTTTCATAAACACTTATTTTGTTCACTATGTACACGTCATTATGTTTTATGTTAGCATTACCTAGTTGAGGGTACTATAATGCTACTATCATATGTAAATTTTTGTAATAATTTAATTAGAACTTGTGTACTGGGGAGGTTGGTGAAGTGAAGTTTTGTGATCATGTTGATAGAAGTTTGTGGACTATGGATGTCTTGATGGTTATGCAGGATGAATGCATGGCATAAGTATTCTTTGGAGATATTCTTTATTTTGTGATAAGTAGGTCTTGTGACCGAAATGCTTTATGGATATAAGTAGGCCTTGGAGCCGAAATTCATATTTCTGTATATGAAAAAAGTTAAAATATTAGAGGAGATGCTGCTGAAATTTTCTAGATTTTGGAATTAACGAAAGTAGTTAGGAAAATACGTGTTTTGGTTCTAATCTTGCTTATTAGAAGCTGGGACCGTTTCACTTTGTCTCTTTTATTGATAATTTATTTAGGCATTGTTGGATATATCCCATGAGACAAAAGTGTGAAGCCCTAGATATGTTGGTGAAGTGGAAAAGAAGAATGGAGAAGCAGACAGGTAGAAAGATCAAGGAGGTATAGATTGGTAATGTTGAAAGAGATATGAACCAATTCCTACGATTTGGCTAGAACACTGGTATTGGTACTCACTTCACAAAAAGTATACATGGATTGGCTAAGTAAGTAAACCGTTTCTTACTAGAGAAGGTTCGATGGTTGTTGTCTAATGCACGATTAGACAAATCGTTTTGGGCTGAGGCGATTGTGTATGCTAGCCATCTTATAAATGGATCTACTGCGATAGGAGGTAAAACTCCATTGAAAATTTGGTCTGGGAAAGCTGCTCAAGATCATGGTTTGCTGCGAGAATTTAGAAGTCCGACCTACTTCAGTGCCAAAGATGGCATGGTTAATCCGCGAGAAAAGAAGTTTGTGTTTTTTGGGTGTTAAGAGAAATATGAAAGGCTACAGGTTATGGGACCCCGAAAATAAGAAGATCGTGTTGAGTCGACATATCACGTTTGATGCGACTTCAGTGTTGAAGTCTACCGTCTCTCAGTAGGTGGAGAGGACAGAAACCAAGAAAGTATCACAGCGGGTGGAGATTGATGCTACTCACCATCTCCAGTTGGTTTGGTATCAGTGAGGATTCCAACTATATGACACGGGTGGAGATCATATAGCCAGGGTTGATACTGAACAGGTTGAAGATATTGATGAGAAATCGAATTGTTTGCAGCTATTGAAACTAAGTTAAAACCACGCATGTGGGTGAAGAAGCATGAATCTCAAGCTTGTGAATGCAACAAGCTCAAGTTGAAGGCCGTTGTTCTTCATAACGGTAGTAAGGAGGTTCATAAGACTTAGCCAGATAGGTTCGCTGCTGAAGATTCAGATACAAGTGCTTGAACTTGATGGAGCGCATTATAATGAACTACGGTTGGCTTGATCCTTTAGGCAAGGTACGTAGGCCGCCGAAAAGGCACAGCCACATTTGGTGATGCAACCCGTATGAAGCTGTTTGGGTTCTCGAGAAGCTGATTGGGACTTCACATAAAGGTGAAGAGTTGCGGACGATTGGAACTTCACGTAGAGGTGAAGTGTCGTGGTTAGTTGAACTTCACGTAGAGGTGAGGTGTTGTGATCTCGATGAACAGATGATCTTCTGGTAAGAAGGCAGTCGAGCTTGCATAAGAGGGGTGTGCATCCAGTTGTTGAAGCGATGATGGTGTTCTGTATGCTCTACTCAGACTTGGTTGGACCGTCAGCTGAAGACATGTGGACTAAAGAGAGCCAGTCAATTGGAGAGTCAGTGTTGGCTCATGATGAGTTCTTCGTGAGGTCATGTAGTTGCTGAGTTGGAGACACGTTCGTTGGTCGGCTCGTATAGCAGTTCCCCTAAGGTAAAGTCATAGGAACGCATGTATGGTGCATTCCAATTGGATAGCTGAGCTAAAGGTTCCAAGCCGAGATCGTGTGTCGATTTCGCCGAGATCGTGTGTCGATTTCATCCGGAGCGCTCAAGCCGAGATCGTGTGTTGATTTCGCCGAGATCATGTGTCGATTTCGCCAGGTGATAGACTGGAGTTCGTCAGAGATCGGCTCAGATGTGGAAAATCTTCACCGAGGTGGAGAATTGTAGGGAGAGAGAAGATAGAGGAGATGGAAGAAGGTAGCACAGAGATCGGAAGACAAAGGAGCAAGACGACGCATTAAAACAGGCCAGGTTAGCTCCCGATAGACTGCACGGTCGACCGGTGGAGAAGGCCGGTCGATCGCTCGGTCGACCGGTGTGCACAACGTGCATAGGATTAGCTCGGTCGACTGCCGGTCGACCGTGGCATGGAACGGTCGACTGCCCGGTCGACTGACTGAAAGCAGGCTGCTCTCGGTTTGGGTCCGGTCGACCGCACGGTCAACCGACAGACATGGGCTGGTCGACCGGTTGGTCGACCGACAGACGCGTTTTGGCTTTCCTTTTGGTATTCGGATTCTTTTTTCTCTCTAGGATCGAATCCAGCTGGGGTTTCCTAAAACCCAGGGACTCTGTAGTTATAAATAAGGGCTAGAGCCCTCATGTATTGTATCCCACTGAAAATCTCCATTAGAAATTCCTTGAAGAAGAAATAAGTTGTAATTGATTGTTGAATCAATAAGATCTCTCTCCCTTACCCTGAGGACGTAGGCACGTTGCCGAACCTCGTTAAATACTGTGTTGATTGCTTTTCTCTATTGTTTCTCTGTTCTTGTCCTGTTGGCTACGTCTCCGGCTGCATTTGTCTCCGCCCGATTGTTGGATTCCTCAAAGAGGTTGTTGTCCTGTGCACAACACATTGCTCATAAATCTAAATATAACGGAGGTCACACAGTTGGAGTGAATGAAGTTGTGGGTCAATGAGCTAGAGGTGTGCATTAGACAGTGGCGTACGCAGGATATTTTCCCAGTATGGACATAAATATTATAAGAACTACAGGATGGATGTAAATATAATATGACAAGAGAGGGAAAAAATTAAATAATTATGTTAGACCCACCAAGAGTTGAACTTGTGACTTTAAATAACTTAATTTATAAGTTAGCAGTTGAGATAGAGTTCAAAAATAATATCGTGTAGAAAAAATAATTTAAAAGAAGAGATTATATACAAATAAGTCACCAATGGACTTGTTTGTGAATCCGCCTGTATGTTAGAACTAAGATAATCACAACGTGCACTAATTTGTTTAGGCCTTTGAAAGCCCCCACACCAGAACTAATATAGTGTCAAGTATTGCGTGTACAAACAGATAGTAGAGCAATCATTAAGAAAGGAGTATGCTTTTTTCACCCGTAAAAAGTATGATCAAGTGATGACAATAATGGCTTGTGTCAACATTGTAAGGTCCCTTATCTCTAGCTTTCTGGGCTCAAAGGTGTCCGAGATTGTGACCATTATTTAGTACAAATTATCTGATTTTTCATAACTAAAATTAAAGTAAATTATAATTGTTAGAGATGAATTTATTTGTAAATTTTTATATAAAACCTTCATTTTCCCTTCTTCTTTCCACCTGAGCATTTGTGCCCGTCTATTTTCTTAATGGAAAAAAAAACCCCCTCCCCAAAGGATTCTTTTTCTTCCTCCCAAACAAAGAGAGAGTAAATATCTTAATGATTCTATTTGGATACCGTAATATTCCTAGTTTGAAATACTGCATTTTATTTTTATGTATTTATGGATTTTTTATATACTTTTATTTTTAATAACTTGATTTATGACTTATTATTATTATTAAATATACAGACCATTTTGAAATATTAAATATTAATTTGGACTATATATGATTACCATTATTACTTATTATCATTTTTGTTACTATTATGCATTATTATTATTAGTTTTGATTATTATTATTATTATTACTACTAGTTGTGTTGTTACTATTATTATTATGTAGTATTATTTATCATTATTATCTCTTTCTTTTTTTTTTTTTGCATTTTCTTTTTTCTTGTTTGCTACCCATTATCCTAATCCAACCCATACCTATTATTCATAGCCCATTAACCAATAACCCTTAACTCTTTAACTAGCAATCCTTCTCCTATACCCATTAGCTTCCATACCCAATACCCTTTATCCTATAAACCAATATATCTATATATATAATCTTTTAAATCTAACCCTAATCCTTTCTTCTTTCCCCCCTCTTGCACGCCCCCAGATCACAATCACCCACACCGATGGTCGTGGGCAGGGACGCATCCACACCCCACCGAGCCATGACAGCTACCATCTCCGCCACTCCCGTGCATTGGTCTCCTTCCCTACGTCATGGCCGACAGTTCCCTATCTCAGCCGCTTTGAGACCCACTGCTGGCCGTGAGACCCCCTCCTCGCTGGTGAGATCCGCGAGCGCGCAACAGAGCTCCCCCCCACTCTGTTCATCCTCCACCTTGGCATATCCCTCATGCCGCACCATCACCCACTCCATGATCAATCCCCAAGGCATCAGCTCCGTTCACATTTCCTTGCCGCATATATCTCCTTGCCGGACCTCCATGGCAACGCAAGTCCAGCGCCACTTCCTTCTCCTCATCGACAGGCACAAGCTCCGCAGAATCATCCTTTCTCTTGCCTCTGGCCGAACCCCACGCAGCAGCAGCCCACAGCCAATTCATACAACACCCTCCCCTCTATTGCCCAACGCCATCAGCAGTACACCAAGCCCCGAACCCCCCCAGCGTGAGCACAACACCATGGTGCCAAGATTCCCTTCCTCTGCCTTCACCACTTCAGCAGCTCATCACCCACCCTATCTCCTCTGTCGGTGAGTGCGAACACACCATCATCCTTCTCGGCAAGATCCTCGAGCTGTAGACGCCCTCCACGGTCTCCGCCTTTCGCGGAAGGCGATCCCCGAGCTCCGCCCAAGCCCATCACCATAAGTCCCTATCTCTTTCTCTTTCTATGTTAATGCATGTGTATGCATGAATTATTATGGTAGGGGTATATGTGTAATTTGTATACATTTGCATGAAGTGTGTGCATGGATTTAGTATGGTACTGTTGTGTGTGCCTGCGTGGGTATATGCATGTTAATGTGTGTATATATAGATATAGATATATATATGTGTGTGTGTGTGTGTGTGTATTAGTATGTGTACATATAAAGTGTGTATATATGTGTATGCTTGTATATAAGTGTATGTAGGTGTATATATTGTGTATATATATGTGTGTGTATTCATGTGTATACATGTGTTCATGAGTGGATGCACATGTATTTGTGTGCGTTTCAGTTGTACAAGAGACCGAAGTTGTCTTTACAGAAGATCCAAACCCAATCTGGATTCATGTTCGCAGAGTACCGATAGACTGGCGATTCGAAGACTGACCTATGGGATGATCCGGAGATTCGTATTAGTTCGTGTAGTGAAGATCAGATGACGATTCAGATCCAAAATCGCGTCATTTTATATAAGTGTTTACTCTTATATTATTTTCTTATTTACCATTGTCACTAGATATTTGTGTTTTATTCATATTATTTCATGTGATCGTCTGATATACCTTACTAATATGATTTTCTGTATCATCTCATGTGATGTCAGGGAGTGCTCATATTATTTATTTAGTTGATGTATGATTTTATCATCATTTCATGTGTAGGTGGTCAGCCCTATTGATTCAGGATTGTTTGTAATATACAGTAGACTGTGACTTGATTTAATCTACTGATCAGTTAACCTACTTCATATTTGAGGATAGAGAACATATCTTATGCATAGTGTTTATCGGCAGTTGTTGGTGATTATTACGACTAGAATTCCTGTGGATATTGAGAAAGTATTAGATATGATAGCTTTACCGATAGACTAATTTACCGATATTTGGATTGATATTGACTTAGTTGGAGTTGGAGTTGACCTCAGGTTTATATTCTTTACATTGGATTTGATCAGTGGACTCAATCGAGGTAGACTTGAGCTTGGGTTGAGGAGTAGGTGTAGATTGAATTGACCTTACCTGGTGCATGTATATACACATATGATTAGTCATTTAGATTTCTGGATATTGTGATTAAACTTAATGAAAGTGAGAATATATGATGATCTTAATTAGTTTGGATGTGATAATTGGTTAGATATAGATGATTATGTACATTATAAGTCGGGACCTGAATATTTCAGTGACTTAAAGGATGAATATTCTGATCATGTAGAGGAGAGATATACTGCTGAGTTGATTGACATGAGCTTAGTGTTCGTTTCAGAGGATTTTGATTAGTGTTCTTATGATTAATATAATTAATTGATATTTGTGAGTATTTTTCGTTTTACCTCTGAATGTATTGTTTGAGTATTGATGATGATCCTATTGATGATTGATTATCAGATGTAAAGGTATTTTAGATTCTATAATGCTTGAGGATGTCTCATTTTTTTTATTTGTGATCTCGGCATTTGTGGGCTTAGTTGATCGAGGATATATATATTCAGTGCTTTATGATTGGTTCTTGACTACTTCAATTGTTAGAAATAGAAGTGATTTCATTGATATTGGTGACCATATTATATATTCGGAGTTTTGTGGCAGCTATTGATCGACTTCATTTATTAGTAACTTAGAGGGTGGATATATCGATGACTTTGAGGATCTGAGTTGATTGAATATTTTTTCCTCAATTATTCTATTCATATATGTATGTCATTACTCATCCTGAACATCAAGATAATACTTGACTGATTACACTTGACATCTACCTGGTAACTATATTGTCCATGTTATCATAGTTGCTAGGAAAATATTGTTACACAGTAACAACACTCTCCAATTATAGTTGTTACATGTCATGTTATACCGGTATCATGTTCACTGACATTATATATCATGTTATACTGGTATCCTGATTACACATGTTGGCATTATTACTGTGATTATCATCAAGTTATCCCAGTGATCTAGGTGACTTGTACATTAAATAATCTTGATAATCTAAATAACATAATCATTAAACAAGTTACACTGGGATTGGAAAAAATGACGGAGGAGACAACGTCTGTATTTTAGGTGAACCTAGGACATAGGTTGCGCAACCAAAAGAGGGTTCCATGCAGGGTTCCCGTGGGGTGACTGACACCCTAGTCCTGTTCTTGTTCCTATTATGCATGTTATACATGTTACCTGCCAGGAGTCTTGACCGTGGTCCCAGGTATGTACGGGACCTACCTAAAACATATACAATGTCTCCAACCAATCAGTTTCAATAACATAGGACGCTGATTGACATGTGTACTAGACATAGTTTGGGATGTATCTATTACAGGAGGTAATTGGTCTTCGCTAACATAATTACTAAGAAAACTGAAGAACTTCTTACATTGACATTATAGACTGAACCTAACATATACATATATGTTACGATAGACATCTGATTATACTCATGACCTAATGTACACCTGACTATAGCACTGACTGCCATATTTACTGTCTATTTATGCTATGCTTGTTATTTCAGTCTTATTCCAGTGTATATTTTCAAAATCTGGACACATGTTATATACACGTTCACTTTCTCCTTTTATTCTTACACAGTCACTAGGAGTTCTGACTCTCTGAATTTTCATATCCAGATCTGTGGCTATCTATTTCTGATCAGGTATTTCGAGGGTACTACAGTCATCCTGAGGAATATGGAGTTCTCTCTATTCGATTACTAGTATTCTGACTTTCTTTTATTCCTGTCGTTGTCTTTGATTCTGATATATTGGACTCATTACTTATTCTATTCTTTTATTTATCTATTATCATGTGTGGTTATTTAGCTATTTTATTGCAGTGTTATCATGTCATCATAGTGATTATATAGCTTGTTCGGGTTACTTTAGGCTTAGCGTGTATACGTGGGATATTCTCCACGCGTATATACGTCACCTACTCTCGTCCCGACTCCGTTTTTACGTATTTTAGGAAGTGGGGTATGACAGGGTTTTCTTGATATCAGAGTCAGGTTTACTCAAAGAGGACCTAGTTCTTACCGATGACCTGAGACAAGTTATTTTTACACTGCAATAAATATATACTACTCACACAATGATATTATGTTCTCTTGAGAATTTATCGTCCTCATTTGGATATCTATCCCTTGATCTGTTGAAATCTCTGATTTCAATTTTTCTTCCTGAGTAATCTAGATTTCATCTTGATTCTTATTCTTTCTCCCGATTCTATTTCCTTATTTTACCTCTTGATATCGGTCACTCCATGTTGAAATTGGTAGTAGATATTATAGCGCACAAGGAAAGCGTGTTTGACTCATGATGCACAGAGAAGCGACGTGGAAGTTTTATCTTCTCCCTTGATCTTGATTCTCTTTTATCATTCCCTACTTTATTGAAATTTCGAGGATGAAATTTTTATAAGGTGGGTAGAACGTAACATCCCTAGTTTGAAATACTGCATTTTATTTTTCTATGTATTTATTGATTTTTTTCTAAACTTTTATTTTTAATAACTTGATTTTTGACTTATTATTATTAAATATACAAATCATTTTGAAATATTAAATGTTAATTTGGAAAAAATATGATTACTATTATTACTTATTATCATTTTTTACTATTCTGTATTATTATTAGTTTTGATTATTATTATTATTATTATTATTATTATTATTGCTAGTTGTGTTGTTACTATTATTATTATGTAGTATTAAGTATCATTGTTATCTCTTTCTATTTCTTTGAATTTTCCTTTTTCTTGTTTCCTATCCATTATCCTAATCCAACCAATACCCATTATTCATAGTTTTTAACCCTCAACTCTTTAACTAGCAATCCTTATCTTATACCCATTAGCTTCCATACCAAATACCCTTCATCCTATAACCCAATATATCTATCTATATAATCTCTTAATCCCCTAACCTAACCCTAATCCTTTCTTCTCTCCCCTTCCTGTCGCATGCCCCCAGATCACAATCACCCACACCCATGGTCGTGTGCAGGGCCACATCCACACCCCCACCGAGCCCTGACAACCACCATCTCGGCCACCCTCGTACATTGGCCTCCTCCCCTACGCCATGGCCGACTGCCTCTTATCTCAGCCACTGCAAAACCCCCAGCTGGCCGTGAGACCTGCTTCCTCGCTGGCAAGATCCGCAAGCGCGCAGCAGAGCTCTCCTCCGACTCCGTTCATCTTCCACCCCGGCAAATCCGCCATGCCGCACCACTACCCACTCCATGATCAATCCCCATGGCAGCAGCTCAGTTGACATCTCCTTGCTGCACACATCTCCTTGCCAAACCTCCATGGTAGCGTAGTCCAGTGCCCCTCCCCTTCTTTTCATCATCAGGTGCGAGCTTCGCCGAATCAGCCTCTCTCCTGTCTCTGGCCGAACTCCACTCAGCAGCAGCCCGCAGCCAATTCTCACAACACCCTCCCCTCTGCTGCCCAAAACCATCAGCATATAGCAAGCCCCAAACCTCCAGCGTGAGCACAGCACCATGGTGCCAAGATTCCCTTCCTCCTCCTTGTTTACTTCGGCAGCTCATCACCCACCCATCTCCTCCATCGGCGATCACGAAAACACCATCATCCTTGTCGGTGAGATCCTCGAGCCATAGACACCCTCCGTGGTCTCCGCCTTTTACCGAAGATGATCCCCGAGCTCCGCCCAAACCCATCACCGTGAGTCCCTTCATCTCTCTCTCTTTCTATGTTAGTGCATGTGCATGCGTGAATTATTATGGTAGGGCATGTGTGTAAATATGTATACATTTGCATGAAGTGTGTGCATAGATTTAGCATGGTGCTGTTGTGTGTGAGTGCATGAGTATATGCATGTTAGTGTGTGTGTGTGTGTGTGTGTGCGCGCGCGCGCGCGCGCGCGTGCATATATATATGTATGTATGTATATTAGTATGTGTACATATATGGCGTGTATGTATGTGTATACTTGTATATAAGTGTACGTACATGTATGTATTGTGTATGTATATGGGTGTGTATTCATGTGTATACTTGTGTTCATTAGTGGATGTACATGTATTTGTGTGTAGTTCAGTTGTATAAGAGACTAGGTCATCTTTACAGAAGATTCAGATTTGATCTGGATTCGTGTTCGCAGAGTGCCGATAGACTGGCGATTTGAAGATCGGTATACGAGATGATCCGAAGATCTGTACTAGTTCATACAGTAAAGACCAGATGGCCATTCAGATTCAAAACTGCGTCATTTCATGTGAGTGTTTACTCTTGTGCTATTTTCTTATTTATCGTTGTCACTAGATATTTGTGTTTTATTCATATTATTTCATGTGATCATTTGATATACCTTACTAGTATAATTGCATGTATCATCTTATGTGATATCAGTGAGTACTCACATTATTTATTTAGTTGATATAAGCGTTTATCAGCATCATTTCATGTGTAGTTGGTCACCACTATTGATTCAGGACTGTTTGTGGTATACAGTAGACTCTGACTTGATTCGATCTGCTGATCAGTTAACCTATTTCATATTTGAGGATAGATGACATATCTTATGCATAGTGTTTATCGACAGTTATTGGTGATTATTCTGACTAGAACTCCGTGGATATTGAGGAAATGTTAGATATGATATTGCTTTACAGATATACTGATTTACCGATACTTGGATTGGTATTGACTTAGTTGGAGTTAGAGTTGACCTGGGATTTATATTCTTTACATTTGATATCATTACTAGACTCGATGGTGGTGGACTTGAACTTTGGGTTGAGGAGTAGGCGTAGCTTGGATTAACATAACCTGGTGCATGTATATACACAATTGAATAGTCACTTAGATTTCTAGATATTGTGATTGAGCTTAATGAAAGTGAGAATATATGATGATCTTAATCAGTTTGGATTGTGATAATTGGTTAGATATAGATTATTATTTATTTTATATGTTGGGACCCGAATATATCAATGACTTAAAGGATGAATATACTGATCATGTAGCGGAGGGATATACTGCTGAGTTGACATGAGCTTAGTGTTCATTTTAGAGAATTTTGATTTGTGTTCTGATGATCGATGTAGTTGGATTGATATTTGTGAGTATTTTCCGTTTTATCCCTGATTATACTGTTTGAGTATTGATGATCTTGTTGATGATTGATTATCAATATAGAGGTATTCTAATTTTATATTGCTTGAGGATGTCTCATTCTTTATTTGTGATCTTGGCATTTGTTGGCTTAATTGATCGAGAGTATATATATTAGTACTTCATGATTAGTTCTTGACTACTTCAGTTGTTGGAAATAGAAGTGATTTCATTGATATCGGTGACCATATTATATGTTCAGAGTTTTATGACAGTTATTGATCGACTTCACTTATTGGTGACTTAGAGGGTGGATATGTCGATGACTTTGAGGATCTGAGTTGATTGAATATTTTACCTTAAATTTTTTCTATTCATGCATGCATGTCTTTACTCATCCTGAACATCAAGATATCACTTGACTGATTACACATGACATCTATCTGATAACTATATTGTCCCTGTTACCATAGTTGCTGGGAAAATATTGTTACACGGTAACAAAATATCATGTTATACTTGTTACATGTCATGTTATACCGATATCTTGTTCACTGACATTATATATCCTGTTGTACTGGTATCTTGATGATTGAAAAGTGAAAGCAGTGAGAATTACCATCTAGCTTTAGGCTAACGGGTCGTCTCCACGAGGAGGAATGCGATGAAAGCTTTTCGGTGTTTTTGTTTAAAAAGCAAAGAATGGTGTTAGTTTTTTTTTTTATTTTGAAAAAGAGAATGGAGAGTAAGGAAGTGATTAAAAGAAAACTGAAAACTTAGGGAATGCTTTGAAAAAGGGGATCTTTAAAAAAAAAAACTTGAAGATTGATTTGTTAATTTTAATATAAGAAAAAGATATGGGCTCACTAATTTTCTACTCAACTATTACTTATCTCAAGAACATTTTAGTGCATCACTTTTATCATAGGCAAAAATCTCTAGTTTCTTTTAATGTTCAAGTATAACAAATAAGATGGTTTTGATTTAGATCTTAAGACCTTTCTTAACACATCATTAAAAATATAATGTTAAACCATCAAGCGCGAAGAAGCAAGTATGGAATAAAAACAATTTAAAATATTTTTGCTTTGAAAGTCCAAGTTTAAAAGAAAAATATCCTTACGTGAACAAAGTTTAACAAAAGCATTATTATGATTCAAGAGAGTTGTTTTCATAAAAATCAATTAAGAGAAAGGAGGTAGAAGAGATTAATTAGTGAGCCCAGAAGATGGTTAAGTTACTTATGACAAAAAGAAAACAAATAAGAGAATGAAAATAAAATATAGACATCCCGAATTGAGTCGAGTTGAATAAGCAAGTTGAATCTCCTTTGATTGTTACTTCAAGGATGAATTACACACTCAATTTCACTCTTCTCTCTTTGCTGGTCTAAACTGAAAAGTAAAGATGAGAAACAGGTTCTCAGAACTTTCAAACAATACTCCTAAAACTCTAAAAATGAACAAGAATTCTAAATCTAGTCTTCACTCCTCTCTTCTCTATAGAATGCAATATTTATGAGGAAAAACCAAACGGGGGAGGGCGTACGAAGATAGGGGGAGCAAACGCTCCCCCAACTTCCTTAATAAAGCCGCGAAAATGCGACTTTGGCCGCGTTTTCGCGGCCAGGGTGTGGCCAGGTGGCCACACCCAGTTAGTGGTACTCCTAGTTTCGCGATTTGCTTTTATCGGATTCTGGATTTTCCATCTCAGCCCCTCGATTTGACGAAACGGCCTTTGAATTTTGACTTTAACCAATTGACTTGGAATGATTCATTTTAACCAGTTTTAACCTCTTTGATTTGCCATGATCTGCCCTGATTTCCTGATTTTGAATTAATTCTGAATTAAATCAGAATTTGATAGGCTTTTGGGCTCGTTTTTCTTCCCTTTTCTTTAGCAATGGGCCTGCATTTTATAAAAAAAAAGACTTATTAATAAGATTTATTAGATAATAAACATGATAATGTGATAATATATATGCAATATTTGTGACCGATCACACCCCCACAATTATCTTTTGCTCGCCCTCGAGTAAAACATCAAAACTAATCCTAATCAATTATTAGACTAATTTTGCAGGTCACTCAATTGCACTGAGCATGTACAACAAGTCGTTAAACTTTTAGGTTACCCCTATAGGACGAGTTTTGTCTCGTGAGGATTTTCAGTGGATTTCACCCACAAAATCCATATGGAAAGAGAAAAAAATGTTACTTTTTTCAAAAAGCATTTTGATAAGAGAGAAAATATTTGAAGTATATTTGTGAGAGTTCAAGTAATTTATAAGTTATAGAAAAATCAAAATTTTCATTCTTAGACTTAGTCTCTATTCAAAAATATGTCATCCATCAAAGTAAGAAGTTAAATTGTATTTCTCATCTAATCTATTACTTTACCCTAATTCATATGCACTTTC
The DNA here is from genome assembly GCA_038442645.1 of Agave tequilana. Lineage (NCBI taxonomy): Eukaryota > Viridiplantae > Streptophyta > Magnoliopsida > Asparagales > Asparagaceae > Agave > Agave tequilana. The sequence goes on along the minus strand of JAVJIF010005845.1, from coordinate 108,358 downwards.
GTGACCGTGAAATTTTGACTAAGGATTATTTAACATTAATTCTTATGCCTTATTTTTTTAGTTTTGATGGTAATTATTCCTCAATTTCATTAGGCTTTCTAATCTGCCCATGTAACGAGCCTTTAGTCGGTGACACTCAAACCAGACAGTCTTAGGACACCAGGTGAGAAAACACCCCTAAGAACTTAAATACTCGAGCAAACAAGGCCACGAAATCAAGGGTTTTTAAAATGTACCCCTTTTAGGTGCGAATACTTATGCTTCATGAATACCCAGCTTAATCAGGGGATTTATATATTTATATTTTTTTCAAATTTATCTAATCATCTTTTGCATAAATACCAAAGCTTGCTTAAGCTAAAGCACCTAGCTAGTCAATAATTAGATTTGTTTATTTTTCATAGATACACATACATACATACATACATACATACATACATACATACATACATACATACATACATACATACATACATACATATATATATATATATATATATATATATATATATAAGGCATAAGAATTTTTGTTTTTGAACCCTAAGTGTGTAAGTGCATAAAGTGTGCATATTTCTTCAAGGTAAGGATCAAGACTGAATTACTTTCACCAATTTTCTTCCTAACCATAAAAATCAAACAAGTCATCTTATTTTGACCAAGTATAAGAAATCCTAATTATGATTTTTCTATTCCTTAAAATTAACTTAATTTCTTACAAAAAAATATATCAAAATATTGTTCTTTTCTTTTAAAAAGTTTTTTTCATATATATTTTTTTCTTTTCTTTTTTTAGTTATATTAGTCATGTTAGAGCCCCCCCCCCCCCACACTTATCTCATGTATTGTCTCCAATATATGAAAGAAATGTATAGATGCATGAAATGGAATGTAAAAGAGGAAAGTTACCGATACACTGGGTTGAAAAGACCCATAGCCGTTTCATTTACCGGTACCGATTCCAAGAAAGGTTAAGGCGTTGACCATTTACCTTAAATTCATTTCTATTCTTGGTGTCACTGATATCTACAGAACTGTGTGGAAACACAGTTTTTACAACAAATGGCCCGGTCCATTTTGATTTTAGCTTTCCTGAAAAAAGATGAAGTCTGGAATTATAGAGTAAGACATTTTATCCAGGGACAAATATTTTCCTTATGATGTGTTTATCATGAAAAATCTTAACTCTATCTTTAGTTATCTTAGCATTTTCATAGACCTCATTTCTCAACTCCCCTAATTTAAAAATTTGTAATTTTTGAAGGTCACCAGCCTTAGTCAAGTCCCGGTGCTCTAACTCAACGGGTAGGTGGCAAGCCTTCCCAAAGACTAACCTATAAGAAGACATCTCTAGAATCGTCTTGAAAGCGGTCATGTAGGCCCAGAGGGCACCTACAAGTTTTGGTGGACCAATCTTTCTGAATTTGGTTCACAGTCTTCTCCAAAATAAGCCTAATTTGTCTAGTGAAAACCTTAACCTGCCCACTGGTCTGAGAATGATAAGGTGTGGACAACTTGTGATTTATGGCATATTTTCGCATAAGAGCTTCAAAGGATCTATTGCAAAAGTGAGTACAATTATTACTGATGATAGCACGAGTGGTTCCGAAGCGTGAAAAAAATGTTCTCTTTCAAAAACTTTATGACAACTTTGTTATCATTAGTTTTACTTGGAATGACTTCTACCCACTTAGACACATAGTCCACAACAACCAATATGTATCGGTTTCCAAATGAATTAGGAAATAGACCCATAAAGGGCTGAGGGGCATCATAGCTCATTTTGAGATCCTTCCTACCATTTGGCATCTAGGGTACGTCTTGCAAATTTATAAGCATCTTTGAACAAAGAGGGCCAATAGAACCCACTTTGCAGTACCTTTTCAGCAGTCTTGCGGGGACCAAAGTGTCCATCGCAGGCAAGTTCGTGACAGAAGAATAAAACACTCTTAATCTCTTCATCGGGAATGCATCTCCTAATAATTTGTTCATACAGTTCCTCTCAAAAGAAATACTGAACTTGAGATAAGAACTGGTATATATCATTTTTAGACTAATGAGATGGAGTTTGATTTATGACTAAGTAATTCACTATATCAGCAAATCAAGGTTCTCTAAAAACGGCTAAGAGTTTTTTATCAGAAAAGTCATCATTTATGGGCAATTCATTACATGGAGAGTTTTGGATATGTGAGAGATGGTCAGCAACGACATTTTCTACGCCTTTCTTATCTCGAATCTCAAGATCGAATTCTTGAAGGAGGATCCAACAAATGAGTTAGGCCTTGGTATCCTTCTTCATCATGAGGTACCTAAGTGCAGAATGATCGGTGAAAATTATGATTTTGCACCCTAGTAGGTAGGGACAATTTCTCTAAGGCAAACACTACTACCAAGAATTCCTTCTCAGTAGTAGTGTAGTTCAATTGAGCATCGTTAAGAGTCCTACTAGAGTAGTAAATCATGTGTTGCTTGCTATCAATGCGCTGTCATAGGACAACGCCTATTGTAAAATCAGAAACGTCGCACATGATTTCGAACGGCTTAGACCTATCTGGTGCAGACATGATTGGTGCAGAAATAAACTCTTTCTTAAGCTTCTCTCAAGAATTCATACATTCAGCATCAAAAGTGAAGGACACATCCTTAGCTAACAGATTAGTCAAGAGTCTAGCAATCTTACTAAAATCCTTGATAAACCTTCGATAGAAACTAGCGTGTTCTAAGAAGGATCGAATATTCTTCACGTATTTGGGCATGGGGAGCTTAGTAATAATCTCAATCTTGGCTCTATCCACTTCAATTTCTTTCTTGAAGATTTCATGACCCAAGACAATTCCAAGTCTTACCATGAAGTGGTATTTCTCCCAGTTCAGTGTCAGATTTTTCTCAGCACAACATTAGAGGACAAGTTCTAAATGGTGGAGACATTGAGTGAATGAATCTCCGTAGATGGAGAAATCATCTATGAAGATTTCTAAGAATCATTCAACCATATCAAAAAAAAGACTCAACATGCAACGTGAAAACATTGCCGGGGCATTGTACAAGCCGAAAGGCATTCAACGATAAGCAAATATCCCAAATAGACATGTGAACGTAATCTTTTCTGGTCCACAGGAGCAATAAGAATTTGATTATACCCCGAGTAACCGTCTAAGAAATAGTAATATTCGTGGTCAGTCAAACGTTCAAGCATTTGATCAATGAAGGGAAGCAGGAAATGGTTCTTACGAGTTGCTGTATTAAGCTTCCTATAGTCAATGCAAACTCGAATTTTTGTGGGAAATCGAATTTGCACCAACTCTTTGTTCTCATTTTCCACCATGGTGAAACCGAATTTCTTTGGAACCGTATGGACATGACTGACCCATTGGCTATCAGAAATAAGATAGATTATCCCATTATCTAAGAGTTTTACAATTTTAGCATAAACAACCTCTTGTATTACAGGGTTTAACCTATGCTGCGGGTCTCTTTTTGGTGTTGCATCTTCATTGAGGTGAATGCGATGTTGAACTATGGTTGGACTCAATCCTTTTATATCAGTCATAGTCCAATCAATGGCTTCCCTATATATTCTCAGAATTGCTTTAAGATCTTCTTCTTACCCGTCATTTAAATGGGAGGTAATAATGAAAAGAAAGGACTCTTGTTCACCTAGATAGACGTACTTGAGATGCCCAGATAAGGCTTTTAATTCTAAGGAAGAGGAAGGATGAGTCGAATTTGTTGGCTCCACATTTGGTGAAATAGGGTTCGAGGCCCAATTCACAGCAGACTCGACAACCTGATCAAGATTAAAGTCGTCAGACTCTAACTCAAAGTTACACTCAGCTTATAGTTCGAATTCTTCCCTGTTCACTTGTCAAATTCTCAATGAGGTTGACTTCAAATGTTTGATCCTCAACATCACGGGGTTGCTTTCCTACCCCAAAGGTTAACCTCATGGACCCATTTTTACAACTGATAATGGCATTGGTAGTAGCAAAGAATGGTCACCCTAGGATAATAGGAGTTTGAGCCCTAGGGTTGGACACCAGTTGTGTCTCTAGAACTATGAAATCAACAGGGTAGATAAACTCCCCGACCCGGATAAGGACATCATTAATTTCTCCATTGGGAACTTTCACTGAACGGTTAGCTAGTTAGATAGTGACTCGAATTGGACTAAGATCGCCCAACTCGAGTTGTTAATAAACTGAGAATGGGAGCAAGTTGATACTTGCTCCCAAATCAAGAAGTGCACGACTAATCTCGGCTTTTCCTATGGTGCAGGCAATGGTGGGACAACTCGGATCCTTGTACTTGACAGGGATCGAACCCGACAATAGCTCACTAATGTTAGAAAAGACTTTCTTGGGTACATTAGTCTTTCTCTTCTTAATGCACATGTACTTAAGAAATTTTTCATAAGATGGGACTTATTAGATGGCATCAAGAAGTGGCACATTTGTCTTCACTTGATTGCAGATCTCATTATCTTATCCATGTGTGGATTTTGCTTGTTATTTTTTAGCCTATTAGGAAATGATACTATAGGTTGGTGCACCTGACTGGTTAACTTATCCATTTCAGATTCATCAGATTTGGAAGGATTGGGTCTACATGAGGTGGATGCTAGAATGTGGTTGTGCTGAATAGGGTTGGATGGTATTGACACTTGATTATCAACTTTCTTTCCCAACCTCAATGTATGAACAACATTATATTGATTCAATGACTGATCCTCAGCCAAATGAGCTTGTTGAGAATTCCTGGGATTCATTATTGGCTGACTGGGCAAGGTACCCTTTTACCTCTCATTCTGTGAATTGGCTAATTGGCTCATTTGAACTTTAGCCTCTATATAGTTTGCATGAGAAAATCTTAGTTCTTCATGTACCTTTCCATGTTTCTCTCAAAATCAGTCATTCTCCTTTCTAGTTGAGGATTCTGGAAGGAAGATTGTGGAGCTTGGTTGGGAAAGTTTCGTTGATAGTTTGAAAAATTGGGTGGACGGTTGGGAGAATTATGATGGTAATTAGAAAAGTTGGGTTAATGATTGGAAGAATTATTGGAATGATAGAAGTGGCTAGCATGGTTTGACCGTGAGTTGTTATTGTTATTTTTTGGCTCCATGAGAAATTCGGGTGATTTCTCCAGCCAGGATTGTATGTTGGTGCGTAAGGATTATTATTCAGCCTTAAAAAGGCCGCATTCATCGGTTCAGGATATTGTCGCTGAGCTTGAAACACAGGACACTCCTCAAACACATAATTCATGGCTTGATAGTAAGTACAACTCGGAGTTGAAGATTGGTTTGGGCTAACTTGATTGACTAGACTTGGTTCCTTAGGTTCTAAAGCTTCCAGTCTTCTCACTAGGTTAGCTAATTTAGCCTCGTTAGTTATGGATGATTCAATAGAATGGAGACCTCTTTTTGCAGAGATGGAGTTTGAATTCCTAGAGTTTTCACCAGTTGGTTCCCATTGGATGGTTTTTTCAGCTAGATCCTCATATAAATCTCATCCTTCATTCTCATCCTTCTGCAAGAATCTCTCTTGACACATGGTTTCTAAGAGGGTCTTAGTTAAGTAGTCTAAACCGTCATAAAGAATTTGACATTGTCGCCATTTCTCTATTCTATAATGAGGACATTGGACAAGGAGGTCTTTGAAGCATTCAAAATACCTCCAAAACGGTTCACTAGGTTCTTACTTGAACTGCATGATGTTTTTCCTAACGAGAGCGATCATATAAATTGGATAGAATTTCTTTAAGAAGACCTTGATGAAACCATCCCAGGATGTGATAGAGCCTGTCGCTAAGCTATAAAGCCATTTCTTGACTAAGTCCTTAAAAGCAAATGGACAAATCTCAGCCTAATAGCATCATCTACAAGGTGTAAAATTTTCATCATTAAGCATACTTCCTCAAACTCTCTAATGAAGAAATAAGCATCTTCGGACTCTAAGCCATGAAACTTGGGAAGTGTGTTGATGAACTGAGACTTGAGCTCAAAATTGTGTTCACCAACCAATGAAAGTTGGATGCAAGATGGAAGTGTAGTTCTAATGGGATAGAACCTATCCTGCAAAGATGTCGATTGAGCCATAACTGGATTTGGTCTTGGTTCAAACTTGGGAGGTGATGTGTTTCTAATTAACCTAGATGAATTAGGGTCTCTTAACCACACTTGCATACACAAACACTATCACAAACAAGTTTACCAATAGTCAATAAGAGAAAAGCCTAGTCTAAGGTAACCTTGACCTAGACAACTCCTAACTAGTTGATTGTCCACAGGAGGTATAATGCAGACTTTGACCACAAGCTAATCAATCAGGTCAGGGCAAGATTGGTAGGAGGTATTCGCGCAAAAGCGACGGGCCTAATTAAGCCAAACCACTAGCCTTCGGAGTTTCGCCCCCAATCCCTGTCCTTAGACACTGATTTGGCAGGAGTCAAATTCTAACACCTTCCCTCTTAGGATAATCTCCTAATGAGTTCAAATGTCCCTAAGGCCACGTCTATCAGATTTTAAATTAGGCTTAGGCTGTGCATTCTTGGAGATGATTTGTGGGTTAAGGAAGGGTAATGACTTCCCCACCTTATCTTTATTTGGGTTTTGCCCTTAAGATTTATTGTGCAAAGTGTACAAAATAGAAAAGTAACATTCATAAGCAAATATCACCCAAGAATGTTTCCTAAACTATTTGTTATGCATACGTACCTTATCTGCAGCTATCTTCAACAGTAATTGTAAAATAAATGTAATTAGATAAATACCTAGAATGCAAGTTTAAACATTTTTTAAGCAATTGGCAATCAATCAGATTACTGTTGTATTAAAAACATGAAGTGTGAATATCAGATATAGTAAAAGTAACACACAAAAACTGTATTTTTGTAAAGCAATATGTCCTGCAAAATAGAGTTTTTAGTAGTCCAAAAATTTCAAACTTTTGCACTGCAATTTCTTAAAATTCTGTTTCCTACTTTCAGAGTAAGGGCATAGAATAGCAAATCTTCTCCTGCAAAGCTTGAGTGCTAAATCTGATTCCTTAACGTTCCTGAAATAAGACACCAAACTTGTTAGAAAATAATTACATCATTCCCTCCCCGGCAACGATGCCAAACATTGGTTGCTAATGAAAGTAGTGAGAATTACCGTCTAACTTTGGGCTAACGGGTCATGTCCACGATGAGGAATGCGATGAAAGCTTTTCGATGTTTTTGTTTAAAAAGTAAAGAATGGTGTTGGTTTTTTTTTATTTTGAAAAAGAGAATGGAGAGTAAGGAAGTGATTAAAAGAAAAATTGAAAACTTAGGGAAGGCTTTGAAAAAAGTGATCTTTTAAAAAAAAACTTGAAGATTGATTTATTGTTTTAATATAAAAAAAGATCTGGGCTCACTAATTTTCTACAGCTACTTACTTATCTCAAGAACATTTTGGTGCATCACTTTTATCATAGGGAAAAATCTTTAGTTTCTTTTAATGTTCAAGTAAAACAAATAAGATAATTTTAGTTTAAATCTTAAGGTCTTTCTTAACACATCATTAAAAATAGAATGTTAAACTATCAAGCGCGAAGAAGCTAGTATGAAATAAAAACAATTTAAAACTATTTGTGTTTTGAAAGTCCAAGTTTAAAAGAAAAACATCCTCATGTGCTTTCAAAAATAAAGTTTAACTCAGACATTATTATGATTCAAGAGAGTTGCTTTCATAAAAATCAATCAAGAGAAAGGAGGTAGAAGAGATTGATTAGTGAGCCCAGAAGATGGTTTAGTTACTCATGACAAAAAGAAAATAAATAAGAGAATGAAAATAAAACATAGACATACCGAATTGAGTCGAGTTGAATAAGCAAGTTGAATCTCCTTTGATTATCACTTTAAGGATGAATTACACACTCAATTCCACTCCTCTCTTTGCTGGTCTAAACTGAAAAGTAAAGATGAGATACAACTTCTTAGAATTATCCAACAATATGAAATCACCTAGAGGGGGTGAATAGGTGATAATGCTAATCAATGCACAAATTTAAAAATGAGATGATGCAGCGATCATTCAAAGCAAGATTAGAAACCGAATACCCCGTGAAGGGCTCTGAATTCCTTCCTCGTGATTCCTTTAAATAAGAGTTTGAGGTGCGCAATGCAATCTTGTTGTGAGAGTATAGATCGACAATATAAGAATGAATGGGAAGCAAGTAAATAACACAAGTAAACCAATCGCAAATACAGAGATTTGTTTCGAGGTTCGAGCACCCAGCTCTACGTCCCCGCCTTCACCCAGAAGGATTTCCGATACTATAACTTCCACAAAGGATTACAACCATTAGGGAGTACCTAACTCCTCAATACACTCCTCTAGTTCAGAGGTAATGGAGCCACAAATACAATAATCACTTGGTGATCAAAAGACCACAAACTCTCTTTTGAAAAATTTTTCTTTACAAAACCCTAGAGAATAATGTATAATATTGAAGCTCAAGGTTTGTAAGTGAAAAATAAAACAAAGTAGAAGAGAGTTTTGATTCAAAAACTTCAGAGAAAAATCAGAGATTAGAGCACAAAAACTGAGAATAAAACCTTCTTTCAAAAAGACTCAAGCTTTGATTTTCTTTTGCAAATGTTGTTGTAATTCTCCTCAACTCCATCCACCCCTATTTATAGGATATAAGAAGGAATTAAAGGGTAAACAATAATTTTGATTAATCAGGAAAGATAAGACCCAAAACCAGCCATAAACCTCGTTTGGAGAATAAAATCACGTTTTAAAATAAGTTTAAAAAACTAGCCATTTGGCTGTTAATACAATCACGGTCGACCGGCCCGGTCGACCGTTTTTCAAAATCTTTTGACCGTTGGCAGTCCCCGTCGACCGTCCCAAACAGAGACTTGGGTGCAGTCAGTCGGTCGAAGCTCGTTCGACCGACATGGGTCCGGTCGATCGCCCGGTCGACTGGATAACGTGCACACATGCACGCACCCAACGGTCAGAACTGCGGTCGACCGTTCTGACCTAAAATAGAGCCGGTCAACCGTAACAGGTCAAAACAGATACTCAGAAAATTTTTTTTGAAGATATGTTAATTTTCAAAAAGATTTTTGTCAAGACTTTGTACACTACAATAAATGGAGTTTGCAAATACTGAAATAGGTCTATTGAAATATTTTATACAAGAGACAAAATAATCTTTTGAAAAACATGTGCAATTTTGTGTGTGTGAGAAAATTGTGCTTCAACACTATATACTATCTTTTAACAAACTAAAATATAAAAATTATATAGAAAGAAGTCTCTGAGTCGCGTTGTGCCGAGCTAGAGCCTCCTCTCCTATGAAAGAGTCCTCTTGCGCCATCAACCTATCAACATGCTTTTAGCGCTATAAACCTCGCAATATGCTTAAAGCCACCAAGACTTGTACAAACCTGAAATACATTTTAGAACAACTTATTAGTACTAAATAGCTTCTATATGTTTTGTTATCATCAAAATGTATACAAATAGAGAGTGTAACCTTTTGGGCCAACAATCTCCCCCTTTCTGATGATGACAAAACATATAAGGTATAACACAAGATATAAAAGGGAGGTAAAAAAACTTTTCCTCAAATAATGCTATGTTAAACAAGTATAAAACAATTAATTATGAGAGCATTTTTGAAAATTTGAAATTTGAAAACACCAAACATAAAACCATCAAACACAAAACCATTTTGAAAATTTGAAATTTGAAAACACCAAACATATTTGAAATTTGAAAACATAAAACCAAACATAAAACTTAAACAAACACCAAACACATATTTCTCCCCCTTTTTGTCATACATCAAAAAGGGATATGTTAGTAAGAAAACTTCCTTATTCAACAACACAAACATTTAGTTCACCATATATAAAAGAAAATCTATTATAGTCAAGTGGTTTAGTGAAAATATCGGCAAGTTGAAAATCGTAAGAAACATAATCTGAAATACACCTAGAGGGGGGGTGAATAGGTGTAATTGCTAATCTAATGATCTTTTTAAACTTAATAGAATGAGTGATGCAACGATCTCTCAAAACACGACTAAGAGCCGAATACCCCGTGAGAGGTTCTGAACTCCTTCCTCTCAATTCCCCTTAAAAATGGGTTAGAGGTGCGCAATGCAACCGTGTTGTATGAGATATGATCGAACAAGTAAAGAATGAAATGCTATGATGAAATACACACAATCAACAACACAAGTAAAACAAACAAGAGAAGATTGCACAAAGAAAAAGGTTAGTTCTCAAGCAAATAATTGAAGACAATATAAAGCAAGAGAAATGTAAAGCAAGATGACGCAAGGCAATCGCAAACACAATTGATTTGTTTCGAGGTTCGAGCCACCGCTCTAGTCCCCGCCTTCACCTCCGTGAAGGGTTTCCACTATCCACCGAGGATGCCTTACAAGTTTGGTCTACCGAAGACCCCAAGCCCTTAGCTTCACAACTTACAAAGAACTCTACCTAGGAGTTGTCTCCACAAGAACAAGGATCACAAGAACAATAGTGATCTCCTCAAGATCACAAAACTCTTTCTCAAACTCTTTTACAACACTCTCACTCTTTTTACAACTTCTCTATAGTATGAGTAAAGGACTTTTGGCTCTATGAAGTGTGGTGAGAAAACTTCAGTTGTAGAGTGATATTAGCAATCAAACACAACTGAAAAACAAACTTTAAAAGAGTTGGAAATGAAAGCTTTAAAACAATTTTTCTCTTTCTCTTGAAAATAATGAAAACCAAGGATTTTTCTAAGTAAGTAACAAAGACCTATTGCCCTCTATTTATAAGGAGAGAATAGGTTAAAACTCTTTTCTTTTCACCTAATTTGACCTGCAAAAGGCCTCCAACAACTCTCTAAAACTCTGATAAAGAAGAAAAAGAAAACAGATTTTCAGACTTGCCCAAAGAGGAAAGAGCCGTTAGGCTGCAGCAGGTTTGGCGGTCGACCGGTCCGGTCGACCGTCGCCCTGCTGGCAAGGAGCCGTTGGGCTCCGGTCGACTGTCCGGTCGACCGTCTCCTCAAAGGAAACACAGTTTCCTTAGTGCGGTCGACCGGGCGGTCGACCGAAACAAACCGAGAGTGGCCTGCTTACAGTCGGTCGACCGGGCCGGTCGACCGACAGACGTGCACAAACGTGCACGTCCTGACACAGGCGCCGGTCGACCGGGCGGTCGGCCGGTCAACCTGAAACAGGGAAAACTGGCAGGATTTGAAGTTGGAAAATTTTGTGAAAAAATATTTTGAGGTACTTATAACTAAGTATTATGCAAAAATAGTCTATACACATGTTTTAAACAAGATATTCAATTTGTAACAAGTTTGGATACATGTATATATAAACTTAGGCATAAAACTTAGAAATAAACATTTTTAAAACATAGAATTTTGTAAGGAAAAATGTGTGTGTGTATCCTAGAGCCAAATATCATATACTCAAACTTTAACATTCTATTCTTACAAAGATCTAAGGACTTCAAGGCTTCAAGAGGGGCTTTCTCCACTTGATCTTCAGTTTTGCATCTTGAGCCCAATTTGAGTTATCTTGAGTCCAAGTCACCTTCCTTTAGGGAAGAAAACACCTATGCAAGATAGAAAACCTGAAACACACTTAAACAACAAATAATATTAGTACAAATAACTAATATGTTTTGTAATCATCAAAACACACTAAAGACGGGTGATTGTAACCTTGGGCCAACAATCTCCCCCTTTTTGATGATGACAAAACATATAAGTTATTTAAACAAATAAAGGAAGAAGAGCTTGGAAAGCTCCCCCTCAAACAATGCTATGTAAAAAATAACTATGAGTGAGATACATGAAGCATTGAAAACACAATATTTTTGTCAAAAACTTAAATACCAATTGAAATCAAACTTAATCTTATATACCAATTAAACTTATACTTTTTCTCTTAAACTTATAGTTTTAATCTTTTTCTCTCAAAACTCAAGTAAATAAACAAAACTCAAACTATAAGCAAACTTATTTCTTTTTCTCCCCCTTTTTGTCATACATCAAAAAGGGTTAAAATCAAAACAAACAAAATACCAAAATAGAAATATTTTTAAGAATCTATCATGCAAACATTCAACTCACCACAAATAAATGAAAATCTAGCATAATCTAGAGGTTTAGTAAAAATATCGGCAAGTTAAAAATCGGTAGAAACATAATCAATATCAATATCACCTTTCTCATAATGATCTCTAAGAAAGTGATACGTAATGTCAATGTGTTTGGTTTTACTATGTTGATTTGCATTCTTTGTCATGTGAATAGTACTAGTATTATCACAAAATATTTTAACATGATCAAAGTGTAAATCATAGTCAAGGAGAGTATGTTTCATCCAAAGAACTTGTGCACAACAAGCTCCGGCTGCAACATACTCCGCCTCGGCGGTTGAAAGGGCTACCGAATTTTGCTTTTTGGAAGACCAAGATATAAGATAATTACCTAAGAATTGACATGTTCCACTTGTGCTCTTCCTATCTACCCTACAACCCGCATAGTCGGCATCCGAAAAACTCGTCATTGAAAATTGGCCGGTTTTCGGATACCACAAACCCATTTCAATAGTGCCCTTTAGGTATCTAATTATGCGTTTAACCGCAATTATGTGAGATTCTTTAGGACAAGATTAAAAACGTGCACAAAGACAAACAGAAAACATAATATCCGGCCTACTAGCCGTCAAATAAAGCAAGCTACCTATCATGCTACGATATAATTTAATGTCTACACTTTTACCTTGTTCATCCTTGTCAAGCTTTGTAGTTGTTGCCATGGGAGTTTTGCTTACTTTAGATTCTTCAAGCCCGAACCTCTTGATTAGTTCCTTTGTGTACTTGGCTTGATTGATGAAGATCCCATCCTTCCTTTGCTTGATTTGGAGTCCAAGGAAATAGTTGAGTTCCCCCATCATAGACATTTCGAATTCATCCTTCATGCATGATTCAAAAGCTTAGCAAAGAGATTCATTAGTAGAACCAAAAATAATATCATCTACATAAATTTGCACAATAAGAATATCATTTTCTACATGTTTTGTAAATAAGGTTGTGTTAATTTTACCTTTCTTAAAACCATTTGAAATCAAAAATGAAGAAAGTCTTTCATACCAAGCCCTAGGGGCTTGTTTTAAACCATAAAGAGCTTTATCTAATTTGAATACAAAATCCGGATGTGTAGGATCAACAAACCCGGGGGGTTGTTCAACATACACTTCCTCTTCAATAAAACCATTTAGAAAAGCACTTTTAACATCCATTTGAAACAATTTAAAATCTTTATATGAGGCAAATACTAGTGTCATCCGTATGGCTTCAAGCCGTGCTACGGGTGCAAAGGTTTCTTCAAAATCGATTCCTTCGATTTGAGTGTAACCTTGGGCAACTAACCTAGCTTTATTCCTAACAACGTTACCCGATTCATCCAACTTGTTCTTAAAGATCCACTTAGTACCAATTGTTGGTCTATCGTTGGGCCTAGGAACAAGGTGCCAAACTTGGTTGCGCTCAAATTGATTGAGTTCCTCTTGCATAGCTAGCAACCAATATGAATCGGCCTCGGCTTCGAGGACGTTCTTAGGTTCAACATGAGAAATAAATGCATAATGTCCACAATAGTCATGAAGTTTAGAGCGAGTTGTTACCCCTTTTGATACATCACCTATGACGAGGTCCTTGGGATGATGTGGATTGTATCTCCAATCCTTTGGAAGTTGTTGAGTGGGCTCTTCTCCATTTGTTTGATCTTCATTTCCTTGAGCCTCTTGTATTTTAGCTTCACTTCCTTCATCATCCTTTGGCTTGTCTCCCATAGTAGGTGTATCCTCCAAGGTCACTTTCTCCAAACCTTCATGCAAAGCATCTATTTCTACAACATTCTTAACAAACAAGTTAGATTCCTCAAACTTAATATGTATAGATTCCTCAATAGTCAATGATGACCTATTGAAGACTCTATAAGCCTTACTAGTACTAGAATAACCCACAAATATAGCCTCATAAGATTTAGGATCAAATTTTCCTAAATTATCTTTTGTATTCAAAACAAAACATTTGCATCTAAAAACCTTGAAATATGAAACATTTGGTTTTCTAGAAAAGTACATTTCAAAAGATGTTTTTGTAGTATTTTTACACAAGAAAACACGATTTGATATATAGCATGATGTATTAACGGCCTCGGCCCACAAATAATGTGGTAGACCATATTCACTAAGCATTGTCCTAGCCATCTCTTGCAAAGTTCGATTTTTCCGTTCAACTACTCCATTTTGTTGTGGAGTTCTAGGACAAGATAGTTCATACTTTATTCCATGTTCTTCACAAAAAGTGGTAAAGGGTTGGTTAATGAATTCACCTCCTCTATCACTTCTTATTCTTAAAATCGAAACATCTTTTTCTTTTTCAACTCTTTTCTTAAAAGTTTGGAAATACGAAAATGCTTGATTTTTATGCTCAAGAAAGAAAACCCAAGTAAAACGTGAAAAATTATCAACTAAAACAAATGCAAATCTATTCCCACTTAGACTTTTGGTTTGTGTAGGGCCAAATAAATCCATGTGGATTAACTCCAAAGGACGTGATGTCATGATATCCTTAATTGACTTAAAAGAAGACTTAGTTTGTTTCCCAAATTGACATGCGTCACAAACTCGGTCTTTTTCAAAATTCAAACAAGGAATACCTTTCACCATTTCCTTTGTGTTAAGCCTAGATATATGGTCAAAAGAAATGTGGCCTAATCTTCTATGCCACAACCAAGAGTCGTCATCGAGGGCTTTTAAACATGTTATATTACAAGACATATTCAACATATCTATCATATAAACATTACTCTCACGAAAACCGAAAAACACACAAGCATTAGAAATTCTATCAATTACTTTACAAACAACATTATCAAAAACTACATCAAAACCTTTATCACATAATTGACTAACACTCAAGAGATTATGCTTGAGGCCATCAACTAAAACTACATTCTCAATTAAAGGGGATGTGCCAAGTTTTACATTACCAATACCGATGATTTTACCCTTGGCGTCATCTCCGAAGGTGACGGTGCCACCTTCATGGTATCTTGATAGGGTTGCAAAGTTGTTGATATCCCAAGTCATGTGCCTTGAGCAACCACTATCAAGATACCACAATTCTCTACGTCGTTGGGCTTTGGAAGGTACCTATTTCATTTAACAAAGTTGTTGACTTTGGTATCCAAACTTTCTTGGGTCCTTGAAAGTTAGTGTTTTGAACCCAAACATTATGAAAAGATGCACTTAGTCTATCATAGCAAAAATTGGCTAAGTGTCTTTTCCGCCCACAATGTGAACATGAGAACACTCTTCCATACATGAATGCATGATGAGTGTGTGAAGTGTGAGCATGCTTTGGGGGTTTGCCACGATGTAAAGGTTGTGTGGTATGAACATGAGCATGAGCATTATGAACATTTTTCTTAGAGGCTTGTTTCTTAGGGAACATAGCCTCAATCTTTTTCTTATCAAACTCACTACACTTTTTCAAAATAATACCTAAAGAATCTATTCTTTCCTTAAGCATGGTAATCTCATTAGCATCAACAAATGGGGACTTGCCTTTACAAGAAGTCTTATATTTATCAAATTCATTTTTAGTGGAAACCAAAGTAGAATGCAAGTCATTATTTTCTTTAGAAAGATTTACAACTTGAAGACTAAGAGATTCATTTTCCTTTTTCATTTTTAAATATTTTTTCTTTAAGAAGTCATAGTTATGAGATAATTCTACAAAAGCTTCTCCTAACTCATCCATAGAAAGTTCATCATTAGGAGAAGTGGAAGGGGTTACCTTGCTTGTGCTTTCATTTGCCATGAAGCACATGTTGGCGGTATCAATCTCCTCCTCGGATTCGCTCTCGGAATCCCATGTAGCTTTCATTGCCTTCTTCTTGTGAGGCTTCTTTGAGGTGGAGGGCTTCACTTTATCCGGACACTCCGCCACTATGTGTCCCGGTCTTTGGCAATTAAAGCAAATGATCTTTCTTTCTTCTTTGCCTCCTTGCCATCTCTTCCTTCCTTGAAATTTAGCCTTGTTGTACATCCTCCGGACGTTCTTCACAAGAAGTGAGAGCTCTTCGTCATCTTCTTCTTCATCGTGTTCGTCGGAGTGTGTGGATTGGCTTTTGAAGGCTATAGTCTTCTTCTTGGAAGGAGCCATGTCCTCCCTCACTTTCCTCTCCATCTCATGGGTTTTGAGGTTCCCAATGAGACCAATTAGCTCCATCTCCTCCTTGTCATTGAGTTCCTTCAAGGTTGTTGCTTTTACTTCCCATGAAGGAGGAAGAGCCCCGATGATCTTTCTTACTCTTTGATCGTTATCAATAGCATCACCTAGAGAAGAAAGTCCATTAGTAATCTTTGTAAATCTTGTAGCCATATCATCTATGGTTTCATTTTCTTGCATGCAAAAATTCTCATATTGGGACCGAAGAAGGTCAATCTTAGCCCTCTTCACTTGTGAGGTCCCTTCATGTGTAACTAGTAAATGTGTCCAAATTTCATATGCGGACTTGCAATGAATAACTCTAGCTATGTCATCATCATTAAGGGCTTGAAGTAGTGCATAGTGAGCCCTAGCATTGGCATCAAATTCTTTGGTCTCTATTTCGGACCAAGTGGATTCATCACCGGGGGGTGCACTAAAGGGTTTGGTCACGGCCTTTACAACTCGACTACATAGAGATTGCAAGAAAACGGTCATCTTAACCTTCCATATGGGAAAGTTAAGTCCATCAAACTTAGGGGGTGTCTTAATACCATCGGCCATCTTTACTAAGTGAGAATGAATGAAATGATTAGCAATATTAGGATCTTTCTAGGGTTGTTAAGCCAAGAGCCTAGTAACCAAGCTCTGATACCAATTGAAATACACCTAGAGGGGGGGTGAATAGGTGTAATTGCTAATCTAATGATCTTTTTAAACTTAATAGAATGAGTGATGCAACGATCTCTCAAAACACGACTAAGAGCCGAATACCCCGTGAGAGGTTCTGAACTCCTTCCTCCCAATTCCCTTAAAAATGGGTTAGAGGTGCGCAATGCAACCGTGTTGTATGAGATATGATCGAACAAGTAAAGAATGAAATGCTATGTTGAAATACACACAATCAACAATACAAGTAAAACAAACAAGAGAAGATTGCACAAAGAAAAAGGTTAGTTCTCAAGCAAATAATTGAAGACAATATAAAGCAAGAGAAATGTAAAGTAAGATGACGCAAGGCAATCACAAACACAATTGATTTGTTTCGAGGTTCGAGCCACCGCTCTAGTCCCCGCCTTCACCTCCGTGAAGGGTTTCCACTATCCACCGAGGATGCCTTACAAGTTTGGTCTACTGAAGACCCCAAGCCCTTAGCTTCACAACTTACAAAGAACTCAACCTAGGAGTTGTCTCCACAAGAACAAGGATCACAAGAACAATAGTGATCTCCTCAAAATCACAAAACTCTTTCTCAAACTCTTTTACAACACTCTCACTCTTTTTACAACTTCT
Organism: Agave tequilana; assembly: GCA_038442645.1. Taxonomy (NCBI): domain Eukaryota; kingdom Viridiplantae; phylum Streptophyta; class Magnoliopsida; order Asparagales; family Asparagaceae; genus Agave; species Agave tequilana. The sequence continues at coordinate 90,790 of JAVJIF010005845.1, read as the reverse complement.
CTATAGTATGAGTAAAGGACTTTTGGCTCTATGAAGTGTGGTGAGAAAACTTCAGTTGTAGAGCGATATTAGCAATCAAACACAACTGAAAAACAAACTTTAAAAGAGTTGGAAATGAAAGATTTAAAACAATTTTTCTCTTTCTCTTGAAAATAATGAAAACCAAGGATTTTTCTAAGTAAGTAACAAAGACCTATTGCCCTCTATTTATAAGGAGAGAATAGGTTAAAACTCTTTTCTTTTCACCTAATTTGACCTGCAAAAGGCCTCCAACAACTCTCTAAAACTCTGATAAAGAAGAAAAAGAAAACAGATTTTCAGACTTGCCCAAAGAGGAAAGAGCCGTTAGGCTGCAGCAGGCTTGGCGGTCGACCGGTCCGGTCGACCGTCGCCCTGCTGGCAAGGAGCCGTTGGGCTCCGGTCGACTGTCCGGTCGACCGTCTCCTCAAAGGAAACACAGTTTCCTTAGTGCGGTCGACCGGGCGGTCGACCAAAACAAACCGAGAGTGGCCTGCTTACAGTCGGTCGACCGGGCCGGTCGACCGACAGACGTGCACAAACGTGCACGTCCTGACACAGGCGCCGGTCGACCGGGCGGTCAGCCGGTCAACCTGAAACAGGGAAAACTGGCAGGATTTGAAGTTGGAAAATTTTGTGAAAAAATATTTTGAGGTACTTATAACTAAGTATTATGCAAAAATAGTCTATACACATGTTTTAAACAAGATATTCAATTTGTAACAAGTTTGGATACATGTATATATAAACTTAGGCATAAAACTTAGAAACAAACATTTTTAAAACATAGAATTTTGTAAGGAAAAATGTGTGTGTGTATCCTAGAGCCAAATATCATATACTCAAACTTTAACATTCTATTCTTACAAAGATCTAAGGACTTCAAGGCTTCAAGAGGGGCTTTCTCCACTTGATCTTCAGTTTTGCATCTTGAGCCCAATTTGAGTTATCTTGAGTCCAAGTCACCTTCCTTTAGGGAAGAAAACACCTATGCAAGATAGAAAACCTGAAACACACTTAAACAACAAATAATATTAGTACAAATAACTAATATGTTTTGTAATCATCAAAACACACTAAAGACGGGTGATTGTAACCTTGGGTCAACATAATCAATATCAATATCACCTTTCTCAAAATGATCTCTAAGAAAGTGATATCGAATCTTAATGTGCTTGATCTTACTATTTTGATTTGCATTCTTAGTCATATGAATAGTACTAGTATTATCACAAAATATTTTAATATGGTCAAAATGCAAATCATAATCAAGGAGAGTATGTTTCATCCAAAGGACTTGAGCACAACAAGCCCCCGCCTTAACATACTCCGCCTCGACGGTTGAGAGGGCTACCAAATTTTGTTTCTTGGAAGACCATGAAAGAAGACAATTACTAAAAAATGACATGTTTCACTAGTACTCTTCCTATCCACTCTACAACCCGCATAGTCGGCATCTGAAAAACTCGTCATTGAGAATTCTTCGGTCTTTGGATACCAAGACCCATTCCAATAGTGCCCTTAACATAACGAATAATGTGTTTTACCACAATTAAATGAGATTCTTTGGGACAAGATTGGAATCTAGCACAAAGACATACTAAACATAATATCCAGCCTACTAGCTGTTAAATACAACAAACTACCAATCATACTTCTATATAATTTTATATCAACACACTTACCTTGGTCATCCTTATCAAGCTTGGTGGTGGTGGCCATGGGAGTGTTGTAAAATTTTAAGTCTTCAAGCCCAAATTTCTTGATGAGTTCCTTGGAGTACTTGGTTTGACATATGAAATCTCATCACGCATTTGCTTGATTTGGAGTCCAAAAAAATAGTTCAATTCACCCATCAATGACATCTCAAATTCACGTTGCATACATTGTTCAAACTCCTTGCAAAGTAACTCATTAGTAGACTAAAGATTATATCATCAACATATATTTGTACTATAAGAATGTCACTACCAACATGTTTAGTAAATAAAGCGGTGTTTACTTTGCCTTTAACAAAATCATTTGATAGAAGAAAACTAGAAAGCCTTTCATACCAAGCTCTTGGAGCTTGTTTTAGACCATACAATGCTTTATCTAGTTTGAAAATAAAATTTGGATGTACATGATCTACAAAATCGAGAGGTTGTTCAACATATACTTCCTCATCAATAAAACTATTTAAAAATGCACTTTTTACTTCCATTTGAAAAAGTTTAAAATTTTTATAGGACACATAAGCTAGTGTGATCCGTATGGCTTCTAGCCGTGCTACGAGTGCAAAGGTCTCCTCAATGTCGATTCCTTCAACTTGAGTGTAACCTTGGGCCACTAACCTAGCCTTATTCCTTATAAAATTTCCTGACTCATCCAACTTGTTCCTAAAAATCCACTTAGTACTAATATTGGTCTATCATGGGTCTAGGAACAAGATGCCAAACTTGGTTGCGCTCAAATTGACTGAGCTCTTTTTGCATAGCAAACAACCAATATGAGTCACCCTCGGCTTCGAGGATGTTTTGGGTTCAAAATGAGATATGAATGCATAATGCCCACACAAATCATGGAGTTTGGAGCGAGTGGTTACCCCCTTTGATACATCACCTATGATGAGATCTTTGGGATGATTTGAGGCGTACCTCCAATCTTTAGGAAGTGGTTATGATTGTTTCACTTCATCCTTTTGAACTTCACCAATAGGTGTTGACACTTAAAAAAGACAAGATTCTTATTGGTCCGAATAATGTCTAAACTTGTTGACATTTATAAAAGACAAGTGACAGACGAGCTGAAGACCAGTTTTCACCCATCTCTGAGGGACAAGGAAGCAACTTGGACTCCACTGATCCAGCAAGCAGACAGTGAACCCGGATTGTTTCTAAACAGACCTCAGCAGGTCTAAGATGCTAGCACTTAGCATCGCATGAGCCCAATGGGATAGCCTCACTTGAGAGGCTAATATCACTCGACTTCGCCTTTAAGCCATCCAAAGCCTCGCCAGGAAGCTAACTCACAATTTCGCCACAGAGGACTTCCAGCTCCGCCAAAGGGTTTCTTTCGGACTTCGCCAGAAGCTGCCTCTAGCTCCGCTACGAGCTCAATGCGGGCAGCTCCGCATTGGTCTGCTATGGTCAACCTTTGACCAATTAAATCTCCGGATGAGATCGGATCCAATCAGATCAAATCCAATTAAGATCAAATCAGAGATCAAATTTGGCAGTTGATTGCCACAATCTCTTGACTCTCCTAAAACGAGTAAGAAGATCGGGGAAAATCCTCCAACTATATGGAAAGGATCAAGAAGATCAACTGACCTGCCAATTCTAGCTTCGCAGAAGCTGATCCTAGCCTCGCAGCAAGGCTACTTTCCAGATTTAAACAGATTTGATTCAATCTGTTTTCATATCTTCAAGGGACGATTAGACCCTTGCTCTCCTTATAAATAGCCCATCAGGGGTACAAGGAGAGAAAGAAAAAAAAAGGGAGGCAAGGATATCTCCAGAAACAAAGCTTTTCTGAGATAACACACACAAGAGGACTCCACAAGCAGAGGCTTCTTCACAACGCACCGTGCGCTCTCGAATTCAGAGATCTTTTAGAGGATTGCTTTCTCTATCCAGGGTGTTGATACCCTAACATCGTCCTTCTTCTCAAGGAATCTCCGGAATCAGGCGAGAAGGAATTCCTAATTGAAGGCGATTTTGAGAAGCAGCAAGAGGGTTCTACCAACCTTCTATTCTCTGATTCCCGGAACCAGGCGAGAAGGGAATCTCATCGCTTGCATCGTCAAAGGGACAAAGTGGTCACGCACTGACCAGACTCCTATCAGCACACTTCTCCAGAATCTCTGAGGAGATCTACTTGTAATCTTTTAAGAATACTTGTAATTTAGCTCCTCAAACCCTTTTTTGTAAGTTTTCCCCTTTTGCAAATATAAATGGAAGACAAGATGGCGACTCCGCTGGGGACTGTATTCTCCACTGCCGAGAATCAAGTGTCACAATGCGACGAACAGACCCTCGGGTCTAATTCTGAATTCAAAAAAGCCGGTGCAGCCAGAGCTTCTCTGGCTAAATCTTCAAGGAAAGTCTCTGCAGAGACAGAAAAGGTTCTCTGCGAACCTACTGCGGTTATTTGGCGCAACAAGGAAGCACGTCCGCAGTCTGATTCCTTTACTTGTGAGAACTTGGTGGTTCAGTTCGATCAAGGAAGATTTGAAGAAGTCCTCTCTGGGGGTGGCCCAATGCTTCGAGTACGGAAGCATAGGAAAGTTTCCACGACCAAGGTTTCAAAGCAGAAACCGGAAGCAGAATTCTGTCAACACCCCTCAGCCTCGCGTGTGGCTAATCAGGTTCCTTGCGAACCTAAGTCTCCTCTGCCAAGGCGGTATGGAAGCCTAAACAGAAGTCTCCAACCGAAGCTTCAGGCGTAGCTACGCCTAAACCGTGCCTCTCTCGCGAAGAAAAAAGCAAGATGCCTGTCTCTCCAATCATGAAGTCACGACGGCAATCATACCGTCACCCAATTCAAGAGCAGCAATGCCTTGTGCCAGCCTCGTTCATATGAGCGAAGCTACTATACCACAGCGTACTCACTGGGTCCATGGCCGCGAGGCTAAGACCAAAGTGTTATCTAAGGCTAATCCCCTTCGCAGTAGCATAGCGGGTAAAGCACCACAGCGTGCTCCACTCTCCAGTTCGTCAAACATTAAGCTCACACCTATTGGCGAAGCTAGAACTGAAGTACTATTCAGTGCTAATCCCTTCTGCAGGGATAAGAGGAACGGAACATCATTCTATGTACGCTCCAGAAAGGCCTCTCCACAGGATTATGTGGGCTCCCATGGGCCTGACCTGCGGGAATTCTTGACGAACAAGCGGAAGTCGATGTCTTTCCGAACTACTTCCCCCTGTTGTCAACAAAGGGGATGCCAGCTGGTGACAATCCATTCAGCTCGTTGCCGGTCACGACGAATCCTCGCCACTCCTCCATGCCGGCAATCAGTCTTTGATCGGCTGTCTGTACATCTCCCTATGAAGCATCGCAGAAGGAGCACCTCACGAGATCCAGCCTCCGCATCCGTCAACAGACTGGGAGAGGACGAGAGTTACGCGAAGGAAGTCAAACATCTGACGACACCCGTAGCTTCCCAGATCCAGACTACAGCCCAGGCTTAGGCGAAGTCTTGGTGCATGAAGAAGGTGTTTTCTGAAATACCAGATCCAGGGTGGCGATACCCTACAGTTATGAACAGCCTTCCTCTTCAACGGCCCTAGCCTCGCCAGAGCCCAGGAAATCACCCCAGCCATTGGATGAAGAAGATGAAGATAGTGGGTACGCCTCTTCGGCGACAGTTAGCTCGGTGCGAACAGACAGAGCATCAGTCAGTATGGCTGATAACGCTAACGACGACCTTCGTCGGCGCCTGGAAGCTCAGGAACAAACTTTCAAAACCCAGCAAGAAGCCTTGGATAATATTCAACAGATGCTTGCTCGACTCCTCAGCAATCGGAATGACAACGATGCCGGGAGCAATCACGATGAGGAGGAACACTTCAGCAATGAGCATCCAAAGCCGGAGAAATTCAAGGAGGGTTCTTCCTTAGACGCCGAAGTCCTTAAGGGCCTCCAAGCTCAAATCGCATCCCTAGCTCAGAGGAATGAATTAAAGAAGGTAGGGGCAGTCCGTCCTTATCCGCTGGAGTGGGATTCGGTGCCATATCCACCGAAATTCAAACCACCAACGTTGCATACCTATGATGAAAAAAGCTTGCCAAATCAGCACATCTACTATTTCCGGTCTCAGACTGGTAATGTTATAAGCAATGACGCCATCATGGATAGGCTATTCATTGGCACCTTAAAGGGGGTGGCATTTGACTGGTTCCGAAGTCTCCCCCCGGGCTCTATCAATTCCTGGATCGACCTGGAAACCCGGTTCCTTTCTCGTTTCTATGAGGACGATACCGAGGTAACCATGGACAAGCTCCTCTCCACGGTGCAGAAGAAGGGCGAATCCGTCCGTGACTACATTGAGCGGTTTAGAAACTTATCCTTGATGTGCCCAGCAGGGATGCCGTTACCCATGCTCTTGCAGACGTGCAAGCACAACTTCCTGGACCAAGTAGAAGTTCGCATGGGGGCTGTCAAGGCCCACACTTGGAAAGAATTGGTCGAACAAGTTGAGATAGCTGAAAAGTCGGCTAAAAAGTTCGAACCATTCACCCCTAGAGGCAAATGGGGTATGAACAGTAAAGGACGTAGCGACCTACCGCAATCTTCTCAAGTTAAAGGGAAAGAGACTATGTCTGTGGAATTGCCCGGGGACGTGCAGTCAAAGGGCAAAAAGAGTGGCTTCAATAATCAGGAGCCTAAGTTCCCTCCAAAACAGTACTCCTTCAAAGACGATCAGGTGGTCACGATATTCCATCTGCTCCACAAAGGGAACAAAATGAAGCTGCCAGACGCTCGGCGTTCCAATGAGATAGGACGCACAAATGACCCTAAATACTGTCTCTACATATGATGATTCACCATCCTACTGACAAGTGCTATGTCCTCAAAGACAGAATTCAAGCTTTGGTTGATGCCGGGGTTCTGACATTAAAGACGGAGCAGAAGAAAGTCACTGCCAATATGGTGACCCTCGAGTTCGGCAAAACCCCAAAGGTCGCAGTTCTTGACGGGACCTATCCAGCCCCCACGCCACGGTTGGACGTCAAGCATCCTCCAGCTTCAACTCAAAACAATAAGGGTCTTGTTCCCGTAACATTGGAGACAGGGGAAGTCATGTGGATACACCCAGACCTCGTCCAAGACGTGCAGTGGGATTCAAAGAAGCCTAAGTCAAAGGGCAAATCTTGCAATGTCATCTCCATCCTGCCAGACGACGGTAATTTTACATCGGCTTCCCTCAGCGATTCAGAAGGGGAAAAGCTTGCTTGCACGGCGCAAGCCGATACGCCTCAACAGACGGGCACCCGATCTGGAAAATCATACTTGAGGCAGTATGAAAAGTCTACTGATGAGATACAACGGCAAACGACGTCGGTACCAACGTCAGCATCCACTCCAGTCCCAACTAAGGGAAAAGAAAAGCCTAAGGATGTAAGGTTCGATCAGGTGTTGAAGAAACCATCAGGCCAAGGGCTTGATACGCCTTTTGTTTTGATATATTGGCCCATTTAGCTAATATTCCAGCTCGTATTACAATACACGAGCTCCTTTGTCTCTCAAAGGAGACAAGAGAAGCACTCAGGGATGCGCTGGCTAATTCAGAATCATTCCTGACATGCATGCCAGAGGTCCCTAACGATGACATTCAGTCTCCTTGCCCAGAATGTCATCACACACAATCAAAGGTGTCCGCCATTACATTCACGGCAGAAGATATGCTTCTCAAAGATAACAAGCATGATCGACCTCTGTACTACACCGGATATATCGGTTCAACATGCATTGAAAGAGTATAAGTCGATCCGGGGTCCGCACTCAGCATCATCCCCAAAAGGCTTCTTTATTTCCTCGGCATACCGCTGTATTGGTTGTCCGCAACCACCACTACAATATACGATTTTAACGCCGGGAGCAGTCACCCACTTGGGAAAATCCAGCTCCGTTGCAGAATCGGGAGCCTGAAGTCAGAAGTGACATGCTATGTCATTGACGCTGACACGTCATATAACCTGCTGCTAGGACGACCATGGATCCATGCCAACTGGATCGTTCCCTCTACTCTGCACCAATGCTTCAAATATGTTGAAGATAACACGACAGTACGAACTATCTTTGCTGAGAAGCAACCATTTAAAGTGGTGGAGAATTACTTCACCGACGCTCTCCTGTATCAAGAGACCAGTGAAGCATCCAAAGAACCATTGCCGGACGATGATGAAAGTGGCAATGAGGCGGATTCAGAATCCGAAGCAGGCATGCCAGCCATTCTGATTGGTGAACCAATTATAGCATGTCTCAATAATCCACAATGTAATACTCCTTCAGAGGATGAAGGTGAATGGGTAATTAATGATAATATTTCTTTCGATCATCCTGCAAGTATTGGGCTGTTTGAATCCATTACGGATGGCTCTCTGCACATGCCCTTACACAAGCCGAGTGCGGCTAGCACACCTATGGAAGCTATAGAAGGGGCCACGCTAGTGATCCCTCCGTCCAAACAAGGTCAGTTACCGATAATCTTCGATAGAACCCAACCACGGGGACCCACAGTTACAGATTCAAGTTCAGATTCAGACACTCCACAGTTCTTCCATTACGCGCAGCCGGCGCGCCATATTATGAAGAAAATGGGATACGACTTGAAGCATGGAGCGGGCCTGAATTTTAGAAAAGGAAGACGCAGTTTGATGCATAACTTTGTGCCTAAAGGGATGCCTGCAAATTACTATGATAGTACACGCAGGGGGTTGGGATATGTTACACCCACATCGTCAGCAACGGTTCAATTCAAACACGATGAACCAATTCCATCACATTCAGCCTCCTCCTCCGAGTGTGACTCAGACGTCAGTGTGGGAATGATGTTCGAAAACCTCACTGTTAATATGACTTCAAGCAGTCAATTGGAGCCCGCAGAAGCTACTGATGAGGAACCATGGGCCCAGCAATTAGACCTCCAATGGGAAAAGCGATTCGAATCGCGCGTGCCACCTACTGAAGATAAGGTGATGCAGGTCAACTTGGGTAGTCAAGACTACCCTAAGCCCATCTTTATAAGTGAAAGCCTATCACTTACAGAAAAGGAGGAATTGATAATACTCGTAAAAGAGTATATAGACGTCTTCGCATGGAGCTACAAAGGCATGCCCGGACTTGATCCACAAGTAGCCGTGCACCGTCTAAATATCAAGCCCGACGTCAAGCCAGTCAAGCAGCAACAACGTCGGTTTCGCCCGAACATTATGGAAGCTATTGAAGCCGAAGTTCACAAGCTCATTGCATGTGGCTTCATCCGGGAGGAACAACATCCAGATTGGGTAGCTAACATCGTCCCCGTCCTCAAGAAGAACGGGAAATACGGGTCTGCATCGACTACCGTGATCTCAATACGGCCTGTCCCAAAGACGAATTCCCATTACCCATCACCGACGTCATGATTGACAACACATGTGGATTCGAAAGGATGTCTTTCATGGACGACTTTTCAGGGTACAACCAGATTAAGATGTATCCCGACGACGAGAAGCATACTTCGTTCCGAACACCATTGGGGGTATACTGCTACACTGTAATGCCCTTCGGACCTAAGAACGCCGGAGCAACCTACCAGCGGGCAATGAGCACAATCTTCCGCGATCATCTCCGAAAAACGATAGAATGCTATGTCGACGACATTGCCGTCAAAAGCCGCAATAAGAATGAACATCTTCGCGACCTGAGAACGATGTTCGACATAATGCGGGCTCATCAACTGAAAATGAACCTGACAAAATCCTTCTTGGGAGTGTCAAGTGGCAAGTTCCTTGGGTTTATTGTCACATCAAAAGGGATTCACCTTGACCCAGACAAAGTCAAAGCCATCCAGAGCATGCATCCACCAAGGAACCTCAAAGAGCTCAGGAGCTTGCAAGGCAGGCTAGCTTATATCAGAAGATTCATTGCAAATCTTTCAGGCCGCTGTCAACCGTTCACCCGACTCATGAAAAAGGGTGCTTCCTTCATATAGGATCAAGCTTGCCAAGAAGCTTATGAAGACATCAAGAGGTACCTCACAAAGCCTCCAGTCTTAGTGGCCCCTACATAAGGGAAACCATTCTTACTTTATGTAAAAGCTATGGACTACTCTCTCGGTGCCCTCCTTACTCAAAAGGATGACAATGGTCACGAGCAGGCCATTTATTATCTGAGCAGGACTCTGATAGGGGCGGAATCTCGCTATAATCCTATCGAGAAAGAGTGTTTAGCTCTAGTCTTCGCTGTTCAGAAGACACGACATTATTTGGTCGGCCAAACCATACATGTCATCTCCAGGAAAAACCCATTGCGTCTCCTTATGACAAAGCCAGGATCACTGAATTCAAGATTGGCTAAGTGGGCACTTTTATTGTCTCAATACGACATGATCTTCACTCCTCAGAAGGCGGTTAAAGGCCAGGCCCTTGCAGAGTTCTTGGCTGCTCATCCAGTTCCGGAATATTCAAAACTTCACGAAGATATCCCTGATGAAGTCTTCGAGTCTTATGCAACCTCAGAAGAGGAAGTGTGGCAGATGTTCTTCGATGGAGCATCGCGAATGGGCCCTAAAGGCAAGATTATTGCCAGAGTGGGGGTTGTGTTTATCTCCCCACAGAATCATGTCCTTCCCAGAGCATTTTCGTTGACAGAATCATGCTCCAACAATGTAGCAGATATAATGCTCTGCTCATCGGTCTTCAACTCGCCCATGGAATGGGGGTACGCTACCTCGAAGCTTATGGCGACTCAAAACTGATCATCAATCAGGTTAAAGGCGAATACGAAGTTCGCCATGAGGACTGGGTGCCTTATTATCACACGGCCGTTGAATTGGCCAACCTATTTGAAGGTTTCTACATCGGGCACGTGTCTCGATCTCAGAATACCAAGGCGGACTCTCTTGCTGCATTAGCAATGACACTAGCCTTGCCAGCCGACACCGAGTATAACCTCACAGTCGCAACTCGACATCTTGTATGCTCCAAGCACATGCTAAGAACTCGAGAAGTCTATAATGTCTCCACGGATCTTGAACCAAGAGACTGGCGCTTTCCTCTCATTGACTATGCTTTGCACGGTCTGCTTCCAGACGATCCTAAAGAAGCGGCGTCCGTCAGACGAAGGTCTCTCCGTTTCTACTACGATCCAACTTTGAAGACACTTTACCGTCGTTCATATGACGGTGTTCTCCTCCGTTGCCTTTCTCATTTAGAGGCACAGGAAGCGCTCCAAGAAGCGCACGATGGCACTTGTGGAGCTCATCAGCCAGGTCCTAAACTTAAAGACAGGTTGCATAGGCTGGGATATTATTGGCCAACTATGATAGCCGATGTCATCCAATATGCACGCAGGTGTAAAGCATGTCAGATTCATGCGGACTTCATACACCAGCCTCCGAAATTACTCCACCCAACTGTTGCTTCATGGCCGTTCGAAGCATGGGGAATTGACGTCGTAGGGCCAATCAGGCCCTCTTCGACAAGAGGTCACCGGTTTATCCTGGCAATAACCGACTACTTTTCAAAGTGGGCGGAAACTATACCACTGGCTGAAGTCAAAACTTCGAACGTGGTTAATTTCATCAAACACCATGTCATCCATGATTCGGTGTTCCTAGGCGGATCATCCACGACAATGATCCCCAATTCATAAGCCAAGTATTCTATCGGTTCTGCGATAAATACCGAATTTAGAATGTGGCTTCAACTGCCTATAATCCCGCCGCTAATGGCTTGGCGGAAGCATTCAACAAAACGATCATCAAGCTACTCAAGAAGTTCGTCTCCTCGAACAAGCGAGATTGGGACGAAAAGCTTGGCGAATGTCTTTGGGCCTACCGAACCACGATTCGAACACCGACATGCAATACGCCTTTTTCCTTGGTATATGGGTGTGAAGCAGTCATCCCATTGGAAATCCAGACGCCATCATTGCGAGTCGCTCTAATGACTAAGATCACATCAGAAGACAATAATCGGTTACGTCTTCAAGAGCTCGAAGCCCTAGATGAGAAGCGACTTCAAGCCCAGCAACATATTGAGCTATATCAAGCTCGAATCTCAAAAGCCTTCAATAAGAAGGTCAGACAGAGGGTCTTCCAGAAAGGAGACCTGGTTTCAGCCGTTAGACGACCGATGATTATGACGCATAAGACCAAAGGCAAATTCCAGCCTAAATGGGAAGGACCGTTCGTAATTGAAACAGTCTATTCAAACGGAGCGTACCGCCTTATGACTTCAGATGGCGACCTACTCATGATGCCGATCAATGGCAAGTTCTTAAAGAAGTATTATCCTTAATCAAGGATCCTTCTCATGATCAAGTTAACACTTCACCTCTGATCAAGATCTTCGTGTCCAAAGTACACACAAAGAGAGCCTTTCTCTTCCTCCAAGCGAGATAATACAACCGTAAACCAGTAGGAACCTGGTCGTGCATTGGCTGTCCCGAAGGAGAATCGAGGTTATGCATATATTAACCAGATAATCCGACATCCTTAACGATTAAGGATAGAGGAAAATGTTGGCCTGTAAGCCCAACATAAGTCCTCGATAACTCATCATGCTGAGGGGAATATCATGGCTAGCCCGACTCAAACGATAGTTGGTAAAGGCATATCAAACCCGTTGACAGCTGAGGATTTGTTAAAAATCCTAAGGGACCTGTTCCCGTTTGATTCCCTCTCCAAAATCACTTACCAATTCTCATGCATAGAATGGTAAGATCACATATATAAATTCCGCTGTTACGTTAACATTAAACCTATGACAGCAATTCCCTCGTTTCTCCCTGTGAGAACGAGACCTCCAAAATCATTTACCAATTCTCATCCATAGAATGGTAAGACCACATATACATTTCGCTGTTACGTTAACATTAAACCTATGACAGTGATTCTCTCGTTTCTCCTTGTGAAAGCGAGACCTTTTTCCAAATTTTACACCAATTTTGAGCTTGGTGGCTCTCAATCGGTTATGTCATTGCGACCTCTGAACCAGCAGACAACCGAGTCTCAATTTTGAGCTTGTTGACATTTACAAAAGACAAGTCTCAACCCCGAGTCCTGTTGACATTTACAAAAGATAGGTCTCGATACTTATTGACATTTACAAAAGATAAGTATCACTAACTTTGAGCTTGGTGGCGTCTCATTCGGTTATGTCATTGCGACCTCTGAACCAGCAAACAGCCAAGTCTCAATTTCGAGCTTGTTGACATTTACAAAAGACAAGTCTCAACCACGAGTCCTGTTGACATTTACAAAAGACAGGTCTCAATACTTATTGACATTTACAAAAGATAAGTATCACCAACCTTTGAGCTTGGTGGCGTCTCAATCGGTTATGTCATTGCGACCTCTGAACCAGCAGACAGCTAAGTCTCAATTCCGAGCCCTGTTAACATTTACAAAAGACAGGTCTCGATACTTGTTGATATTTACGAAAGACAAGTATCACCAATTTTGAGCTTGGTGGCGTCTCAATCGGTTATGTCATTGCGACCTCTGAACCAGTAGACAGTTGAGTCTCAATTTTGAGCTTGTTGACATTTACAAAAGACAAGTCTCAACCCCTAGCCCTGTTGACATTTACAAAAGACAGGTCTCGATACTCGTTGACATTTACAAAAGATGGGTGTCACCTACCTCGAGCTTGGTGGCGTCTTAAACGGTTATGTCATTGTGACCTCTGAACCAACAGACAGCTGAGTCTCAATTTTGAGCCCTGTCGACATTTACAAAAGACAGGTCTCATCTTTCGATCCAACACAGACCGGTGTCAGGCTTGGTGGCGTCTCGACCAGCTATGTCATTGTGACCCCTGAACTGACAGATACCCAAGTCTCATTATCCAACCCAACAAGGATTATGTTCTCAAGTGTCTACAATATAACTTTGAAAGGACAATCCAGCAAATGAAACGAGTTGGAGACTCGACAGGGAGTCAAAACAAAAAAGAAAGAATTTTTATTGATTTCAAAAGGATGAGATACATGGAGGCACATATACAACGACCTACAGGCGTACATTGTAAGATCTGATCCGCTCTCCAAGGGAAGTCAGCCTCGTCCTCCGGTCATCAGCAGCCTGGGCAAGTGTCTGTGACCTCAGCTCAGCCTCATTAAAATCTATTGCCAGGGCCAAACGAGCTTCGACCTACGCCAAAGTTGCCCTCTGTGACAATCCCTGCTGCGAGAGTTCGTCACTTTGAGCCTTGAGCTGCTCAAGCCGCGCAGCTTCTTCAAGACGCACCGGTTCAGCCTTGGACAACAGAAGGTTTCCCTTCCTAATCATCTCCTTGGCCTTCGCAATCCTATCTTCAGCGTCAAGAAGAGCACTAGTGGAGGCATCGATGGCATTTCCAACCTCTGTTTGCCTTGTTTCCAAGGATTTCAAATCAGAGGAAAGAGCCTCAGCGGCTTCTTGGGCGGCAAGACGGGCTTCATGCTTTTGAGCGATAAGGCGCGCAAACCGCTCATTAACTAAAGATTCCAAGTCCAAGCGGCTGAGACGGCACCATTCCTCTACGTCCCTCTCGAATTGATCTACCAGGAGCTCCAAGGCAGCGGCCTGGTGGTACCCTTCAAGGTCCCGAATACTTTCAATATTGTGGAAAAGGACCACCTTCAAAGTTGAGAACGGTATAGTCGAATCTTTCAAGACTAGGTCGATGGATCGCCCTAAGCCTTTGTAAAAACTATCAACTATGTTGCCTATATAATCGTTTTCAACCTCGGCCACCTCTGGTAGACGGGCAACTTCAGAAAAGTTCGCCAGCCCGGTCGATACCACCGAGGAAGGAGCAACAGGAACACTGGCTGCAGCAGCATGACAGGTCATCAGTGATCTAGGCGGAGTCTTCATTGAAACCAGTACACTAGCCACCGCTGAGGTAGGACTAGTGACCATCTCCTGAACAGCAGGCTCAACCACCAGGTTGGGGAAGTAGGGCTTGTAATCACCCTCAGCTCCGCACTTGGCAAAATTGTCGGCACCTCACTCGTTGATATAGTTGGGAGTGAGGACACCTCCGGAACTGCCGTTTCTTCAGCCCCTGGTCCTTCGGCTGGCTGGGGCCGATAAGAGGGTAGGTCGCCATATAGCGCATCCAACACAACAGCATCCGCCGCGGTCGAAGTGCTCATATCACCCCTGGATTCCCCAGGAAGATCAGCTGGTTCCCTTGAAGCTAATGCACCTTGAGGCCAAACACCTGTAACGAGACTGTGGTTAGATAGGACACAACATGCAATAGAAGCCAAGAGGTCAGGACAGTACCATAAGATGACGTCGCCTCAAATATCTCGGCAGCCGCATCAGTCTCCATGGGCTCCATCGGAAAATTCTTGGCGGAATCAGCACGAATGACCGGCCCGCTCGCCGAATCTCCTGTGGACCATCCAACAGAGCTCGACGCTACAGGGCTTCCTTTGGAAGTCCCAGCGCCCGAGGGACCAATGTCTGCCGCATCACCTCCGGACTCCTCCGAGTGGACAAAAGAACCAGCTTCAGTTCCATAAGTAAATAGGGGATCATAATGTTCCCCTTGCTCTCCAGCCGCCTCAGCTCCTATAATCAAGAAGAATTGATAATAAGTCATTTGGAACACACAAAAGACCTAATATACGGACGGAGTTGATCTTACCAGATCCGGAGCAAATTCACTGGTAGTCGGTTCAGCAACCGACGGGTCCGTTACTAACGGGATAGCAGGAGGGAACGCTGCTGAGGGCTCGCCCTCTACGACAACCGTAGGAGCCTGGCGACGGGGCTTCTTCGCCAATGACTTCCTGCGAGATCTACCCTCCCGCTTTCTTTTGAAGTGGACATCAGAATCCTCTTCCTCCACTTCTTCTACACGATTAGGGGGAACGGTCCCTATCACACCAGAGCCAGTCGCAGAAGTCTTAGCCCCCGCTCCCGCTTCGAAGCGAGGACTTCCTGCATCTGAGGCCTCGCTGTCATTAACAGCGACGAATTCCTCTATGCCCGGGACGCGGACCCTTTTGCCTCCCCTCTTCTCAGAAGCCTTCCGTTTCAACCGCTGAGAAATTAACTTCACACCAGAGCTGTTGGCCCTGAAATCGAGGGGTGTGGAGTTGGAAGTTGTGTACCACTGGCAGAAGCACAAGGTCATTTGAAGATTGGGACTCTTCAACGGCGTACGCAGCCGCGCCCTAGTACCGCCTGCAGTAAAGAATCTCCAGGCACGGGTCGCGTCAATAAGACTCCCCATGAAGGCCAAATCAGGATTGGGGTTGCCCACATACAGCTGGTCGTACCCAAACTGCCGAGCAAACCAGCTGGGGACATAAGGTTCCAAATAGTAGGTATCCCCGCTTCTGTACAATAAGTGTGAGGGCCGGATGCTAACCAGCCACTCAAAAACTCCCCGGCTCAGGGAAGACCGCCCTTCCTCCACATCTCGGAACTCCTCGTCGTATCCTGCACCCTGAATACAGGGAAAACAGCGGAAGAGACCGTAAACGTCATATGACGCACCAATTTACGGGCCTCAGCCACGTATTTCTTCAGCCACGAACGTCCTTCGAATCGGCGGAGGAGCGCCATTCGAACACCTTGCGGAGGGTCCTCTCCAGCTCCAATCAGTGAAGGACAATGTAAGGCGAACCACGCCATCAGATAGGTGTAGGGCAGACCTATCCTAGGATTGGGTCCGTCACAAGGCAAAATGGCTCCCTTTCCACGCTTCGTCGGCAGCGGCCTGCATAAAGCCTCCGTTAATGCACGGAGGCCTCTTTGAATGCAGCACACCATGGCCGGGAGAAGACCCAGACGGCGACCATGGACCAAACGAACGGCGAGCAGCAAAACATTCGGATGAACGATGTCACCAGAAGAAGATGGCACTACGCATTTCTTCAGCCAGACGGTTAAGAAACCGGCCAGCAGTGCCTCCCGAGACATAGGCTGACGAGCCTGATGATGGAAGCTCCGAAGGACATCACCCTTCTCATAGGGACCATCGTCTTCAGTTATGACAAGATCCCTTTGAAGGTGCATCTGCATCCGTTCAAAGATATCCCCATCAGCAACTCCGCAATGTGCTGCTTCAGGAGCATTCCTCATATCCGGGAACAAGTAATCTCCCCAGCTCTTCAAGCTACAGGAAGTTCCCTTGCTGCCACCATGGATGCCGGAACAAATGTGCAAGTGGCACATTAACTCCCGATAAGTCTCGAATAAGGCAGGCTCCAGCTTCTCCAGAAGAGCCAACTCCGCCTCGCACGGAAAGTATTCTTCATAAGGGAGAGACCCGAAAGGCAAAGCAGAGATTTCCCACATCTCATGCAAGGCCATGCCAACTCGCCGACAGGGGTAAAGAAAGTCCCTGAAGCTGGGCAATATAATTCAAAGATGGCGTAAAAGCACGCCACATTCATTTCAATGCCGTGGCAGGTCGCCCTGACGGCCTCATAGAGGTTCAGCCTCTCCAAATCCTCCTCGAAATGAGCAAGGATGTAGGTAGTCAAATCCACCCACCACGTCTTCGGAGGATGAATCCAGCCTGGAGCCCTGAAGTCAGTAGCAGGATAGTTCCCATTGACCTTGCAAAATTGGTTGCCAAAGGTCAGCGCCACTGCGGGATTTTCTCCCACTGGGATCTCTCGCGACACATTCCCAGGATGTAGACCCATTATGCAACAAGGAGGTCCCGCTCTTGCATAACTAGGAGACTGAAGTGCCAATCTCCCTATGTGGACGGAGTCGGTGTTTCGGCTCACATCCCATGCCATCTTCCGAGCCTGCGTCACACACTGGAAGGAAGACAAAGAAAAATGTCATCTGTTGGATGGAAGGTAAAACTTCTCATCACCCAACTGGAAGATCCATTGCCCTTCTCCGGCCTGTAGTTGGTGATCAGGATCTGGCGCGACATCCCCAAACATGAAGTCGGGCTTCCTATAAGTCCGACGGTCAACATCTTCAAGAGGAGCCGTAGTCAGAATACTCCTCGTGGTGTGCTGGTCACCACCGTGAATAAGCGTGTCTCGAACAAGAGAGCTCTGCTCACTAAACAGAGAAGCTTGCCCTTGAAATTGCAAGCTGATATTGCCATCAACTCCGCTGGTCATCCCAAACAGATTGTTCGAAGGACCAGGAGTGTAGTGCACTGCAGAAGCAAAGAAGAATCATGATTAGTTCATCAGCCAAGCGAACGCAAAGACAAGTTTCACCAAGGCATAACCTCGCCCTCTGAACGAAGCTAACAAGGCGATAGCTTCAACAAAGCTTAGCCTCACAGTCAAGTTCGCATTTCACAGAAAATGTCCAAGTGTTAGCTTCGCTTCGAGAAAGCTTAAGCAGAAGGCGGTACAGCCCTGAGGACTGACTTCGTCAAAAGGGCATTATGGTCAAAAATTGTCATTAGTCCTTTGCAGCCATGATTGAGGGGACAGACCTATATCCTGTTGTTCAAACAGGATGAAGAAAGTCTAAGGGATAGCTTCGCCTAGAAGCTTAAAGAAGAACTCTTCAGTTCTTGAATTCCTGTTCAAGAAAATAAGGGAAATGCAGGTAAATGGATTCCCTAACAATACCAGATCATAATTTGATCATTTTTGGGTTCATCCAAAGACAGCCAGACATCGGCTTTAAAGGAGAGACGACAGTCTCTAATCAAAAAGGGAAAGATCCCTACCGGCGATTGGTCGTTCGATCACCAGAGGAGGAGAAGGGCCCTCCGCTACAGAAGTTGCCACTTCTTTCCCCGCTCGTCTCTTGGGCGCCATTGAAGAGCTGCGGAAGCTTTCAAACCTTTAAATGGAGAGGAAAGAGGAAGAAGAAGAGTCAAAGGTCTCTAAAATTTCAAGTAAAGAGATCTGCTCTTTCTCAGCCCGATCGAGCTTTTATAGGCCAATCAACGCCTGAAACGATGCCTTGTAAACAGTACAGGCTATCATTTAGAATTAATTTGAAACGCCGCCTAAAGCGCCTTCCCGAGAAGCGCTGATTCAGCCACTAAGGGCTAACTTCGCCATGAGTCAAAGTGCGGACTTCGCACAAGTTCATCAAGAACTTCGCCAAAAAGATTGCCTTAGCCCACTAAAGGCACAGTTCGCCGATATGCCAGCATCATGCGAAGCTCATTCAAAAAGGACCCTGTCCTTAACTCTGCACAAAGTTTAGCCCCGCTATGGCCAAATTCTCAATGAAGGCAGGCAAAAATCAGATGAGCAGAAAAAGAACTTTCATTGATTTAAGAGGAAAGGTACATTGATATTACATCAAGGTTGTATTTCGTACAACAGATTCGGTTGCTCAGCAAGATCATTTGCGTAAAAGGCGTACAAGTGGTTTTATCTGCTTCCAAACCAGACCAACTGGACACGAAAGACCTTCCTCCTGCACAAGGCCGTAACCAGTTGTGCCACAAGGACAGGGCCATAATTTTTCACATAATGGCAGATTTTGTCACCAGGAAGCTGGATCACCTTTGATGAAATTGGCAATGAACTTATCACCACTAACACGATAGATTACCTATAATGGGAATTGGCAGTGATGTCAGTGATCTCACAGGTGTGACGTTCGCTTTCCCAAGGCGGATCATCTCCAACGAAGCGGCCACCAGCCTCACCTCAGAACGAATCATTTCGGATAAGAGGCTGCCACAGCCTCTGGGACACACATCAGCTGCCCCAAGTTATTCCTCCTGCTTAAAAGTAAAGCTTCAACCGGGGAAGCATAAGGCAACTTTTCGGTCTCTTTCATCAAGTCACAAAGTTGGCGGACATAGCTCAGTGCAATGCAAACTGAAACAAGTTAGCAGTTAAACACCGGAGAAGCTGCAAAATCGCTAAGTCAAATTTTTTGGGGCGAAGTAATCCGATTTCAGTTAAAGCAGAGGATAGCCTCGCTTGCACAGTGATGATGGGCTAGCTCAGCAAACGCCAAGTCCTAGCCTCGCCTATATGGCTAAGCCAGACCGATCCTGTGGGACACAGTCTTAGCCTCACCTATATGGCAAGACTGGCTCAACCTTGAAAATACCAGGTCCCAAGTTCTGCCTATGTAGCGGACTTAATATACAATGATATTTCTGTGATCAAGTCAGAATGATAGCTTCGTTGGGGAAGCTATATCAAAATCCTTCTCTGCAGACCAGTCAATTGCAAGATGAAGAGTAAGGGAAACTAATCCCTTAAGCAGCTGTTAAAGCTGAATTAAGGGAGATGAATTCCCTAAAGTTGGTGAAGTCGTTGAATGA
Source organism: Agave tequilana (assembly GCA_038442645.1). NCBI lineage: Eukaryota > Viridiplantae > Streptophyta > Magnoliopsida > Asparagales > Asparagaceae > Agave > Agave tequilana. The sequence continues at coordinate 70,850 of JAVJIF010005845.1, read as the reverse complement.
TCAAGACTTACCGGTCCTTGGCCGGATAATGACCAGAGTGGGCATTCCCACTACTTCAGAGATCTGAGTATCTCTCTCAACCAAGAGAAGAGGAGAAGAGCAGATCACTTCTCTTCAGAGGACCTCACGTGTCCTATTTATAGGCCCCATGGCCTGAGCGTTGCCGCCTCAAGCGTGGAAGCATGAGCACATTTAAGGCATTTACTGCGCCTTGAAAAGGGACGGTTTCCCTTGGAACCGTGCAAAGGAAGAAACGTCTCCCTCATAAAGGCACTCATGGCGCCTTGAAGAAAGAGAATATCCTCCCTTGGAAATGCACAAGGGGAGAATATCTCCTCGATCAGCACGAAGAAAGGAGTAAGCCTCCTCGTAACTGGCCCACGGCAGTTGGCCTTGGGAAAGCAACAGATGTTCCAGAGCGGACTTATTCTGGGAAGCCCAGACGCGAAGCTACCCAGACGCGAGTCTACATGATTCCTCGGCGAATCTACATCCCAAAGCAGGATTAAAGCGAAGCTGAACTCAACCCTTATGGTGGCGTTCATTCTCCACCGATCAAAGTAATTCAAAGTGTTTCGAAGCCTGAGTTATTGCAGACTTCTGAAAACTTTGAAGGGGATCTTGTTAACACTTAAAAAAGACAAGATTCTTATTGGTCCGAACAATGTCTAAACTTATTGACATTTACAAAAGACAAGTGACAAACGAGCCGAAGACCAGTTTTCACCCATCTCCAAGGGACAAGGAAGCAACTTGGACTCCACTGATCCAGCAAGCAGACAGTGAACCCGGATTGTTTCTAAACAGACCTCAGCAGGTCTAAGATGCTAGCACTTAGCATCGCATGAGCCCAAAGGGATAGCCTCGCTTGAGAGGCTAATATCACTTGACTTCGCCTCGAAGCCATCCAAAGCCTCGCCAGGAAGCTAACTCGCAACTTCGCCACAGAGGACTTCCAGCTCCGCCAAAGGGTTTCTTTCGGACTTCGCCAGAAGCTGCCTCTAGCTCCGCTATGAGCTCAATGCGGGCAGCTCCGCCATTGGTCTGCTATGGTCAACCTTTGACCAATCAAATCTCCGGATGAGATCGGATCCAATCAGATCAAATCCAATTAAGATCAAATCAGAGATCAAATTTAGCAATTGATTGCCACAATCTTTTGACTCTCCTAAAACGAGTAAGAAGATCAGGGAAAATCCTCCAACGATATGGAAAGGATCAAGAAGATCAACCGACCTGCCAATTCTAGCTTCGCAGAAGCTGATCCTAGCCTCGCAGCAAGGCTACTTTTGATTGGTCACTAATGTTGCATATTTAATATCATATGTCCATACTTATTATAGAATAAAAGCCTGCATTGTCCTAATTAATTGTTTAATTTATTGCAGGCCCAATCTTTAAGGAGATGAACAGAAATGAGCCCAAAGCCCACCAAAATTCTGAATTAAATCAGAATTAATTCGTACTAAGTAAATCAGGGCAAAATCAAGAGGTGAAAAACCGGTTGAGAAGAATCCTCTCAGAATCGATCGGTTAAAGCCAAGAATCCAAGGCCATTTCGTCAGAATCTGGGACTCAAACTGAAAAACTAACTCCAGATAAAGTCAGAAGGCCAAACCAGCGCGACCCACCAACAGGGTGTAGCCAGGTGGCCACACCCTGGCCGCGAAAACGCAGCAAAAGCCGCATTTCTGCGGCATTATTGGGAGTTAGGGGGAGCGTTTGCTCCCCCGATCTCCCGGGATCTCCCTCGTGTGGGTTATGCCTATAAAAGGTCAGTCTTTGTGCTGATTGGACGACCATGCAGAGATAGGACTTAGCCAAGTTTTTCATTTCTTAGTTTAGGTTTTTCTTTTCTTTTCATGTAAATTGTATGTAGGCTTAGGTTAGATGATGATTCATGTAAGTAAGAGAGAGAGGCTGATGTTGAGAGTGACACCGATGTACCCTCCTCCTTTCTTCCATTGTTTCAGTAAGTAATAAAGGTAATTGCTTTGTTTTTATGTTCTGCTTTACTTTACTTTTCTTTTGCTTTCTTCTTCCTCCTTCTACTTTACCTCGTTTGTTTTGTTGAGTTTACAAGTGAATTCCAAAGCACAAGTACAACGATGTTATGTGAGTGCCAACGATAGTTCATGAAGACGTTCTCCTCCTCAAGATGTATCACTTCATGCTTGTGTTAGACTTGATGATATAATGCGAACGGGGACTGAGCTCGGGCTTATGATCTATGCGTTGAACGCCTCCTAAACAAAGGTAGAACATGCAAAGGTTTCAGGGTAAGTCATCAATCAAACTAGGTAAGTATTTCTTCACTCTTCTTTCTTTCTTTTCTTTTATTTCTTTAGCATAGATCGCAATTACGATTTCTTTCACCACATCTTTCAAATCGTTTTCACTCTTCTTTCCAATTCATTTGTATAGTCATTCTCCGGTTTTCTCCACCTTCTTCATCTATCGCTTTCTTTTAACTTTAACCTTTAACATAACTCTTTCATTTTTATTTCTTTAACACAGAGAAGAACTTTCGCTTTTGTGTTCATAACAATTTCAATACAAGAACGTAAACGCTTCTATTGCAAAACCCTCCTTGTGGATCACGACCCGCATAGCCACTTGCTATCGCGGAAGAATTGAGCACTTGCACATCTTCATTCTAAATCTGAAATTCTTTATTTTTGTGTGCAGGTTTTGCCTCAAACAAATTTTGGCGCCATTGCCGGGGAGGGTAACGTTTTTATTGAAATCTGATTTTTTTGAAAATTTTTTAGAACTAAACGAATTTTCTTCTCTGTTGCAGGTTAAGGGCAAGCAAAGCAGGAAATTAAAGTTGCAGTAACATATAAGTGGCCTTGGGCCTCTGCTCTAGAAAGCAGAGACCAAGTGCCCTCCGCTTTGCCGCGGATCCGCGGCCAACGCCGCGAAAACGCGGCAAAAAGGAGTGGACTACTAACGTTCTTTTTGTAGGGCTGCTTGCTTTGTAAATTGTAGTTTTCTGTAACTTTACTTTTTCTTATATGCCATCACATAAGCCTGCTAATAATCAACAGTAAAACATTTGTTCGAAAGATAAAAAAATTGATTAGACGTTTGCATTTTAGGCACGTGTCTTTTAAATTCATTTATTTTTACTGTTGAAGAGTGCTGGAGCAAGGTACATATGCATTGCATTTAGCATAGGACTTACTTCTTGTTGATTTTTATCGCTTTGAGTGAATCTTATTTATCTTGTACACTTGCAAAAATTAATTTTAAGGGCAACACCATTAACAAGACAAGGTGGGGATTTAATCACCCTTCCTTAGCCCAAAAATTAGATTCCAAGCACTCACTAACCCAAGCCTAACTTAAAATGAGTAGACTTGGCCCTAGGGACATCTCGGACTCAATTAGGAGATTATCCTAAGGGGGAAAGGTGTTAGAACTTGACTCCTGCCAAATCAGTGTCTAGGAAAGGGATTGAGGGCCGAAAGCCCGAAGGTTGGTGGTTATTTAATTAAGGAACGTCTTTAACGGAAAAACCTCCCACCAACCTTGCCCTGACCTGGCTGATTAGCTTGTGGTCAAAGTCTGCATTGGACCTCCCGTGGACAGTCTAACCAGTTAGGAGTCGTCTAGGTCATAGGTCTACCCTAACTTAGGTTAGAATCTTTTTCTTTTTCTTTGTTTGTTTATTTGTTTATTTTCTTTCTTTTTGTTTGTATTCCATTGTGTGATATGGCCTATGATAACAATTTTTTCAACTTTAATAATAATCCATATTACACATCAAACTCTTATTCGGATATTACCAACCCGGCATATCATAACTTTAATCAATCTAGTGTGCCGGATTGGTCTTATCCGAATCAATATAACCCATGTTCCCCATCGTATGACTATAATTTCCATAACGATTTCAACTCTTCACAGAGTCAGTGGGGATTCACCTCCCCCGAGCATAATTATCAACCAACTTGTCCTCCTTCTCCACCTAGTCCACAATATTTTCAAGATTCATACTCAGCTCCACCCATCCAAAATAGGAAACCATCAATATTGGAAATGAGTATGCGTGAGTCCAAACACAAATCCCAAATCTGATGGACTCACAATTTCACTACCACTTCCAAGACAATTCTTCATCTTTTCATCAAAACAATAAACCTATCAACTATGAAAAGATGCTTGAAGCCATGACTCAGGCTCAAAACACTCGTAATTGTGACATAGATATGATAGTCGAATCTCTACATTCTCACCGTTGGATCAGTTCTGATGTCACCAACCATTCTGTTAGAGCCGAAGAGTCCTGTAGTTTTGGAAATCAAGATTCCATTTCAGAACAACCATTTGAACTTGCCAAAACTCCAAATTTTGAAAAAGATATTGACAGTTTAGCAAGTTATCCTTTTCCTGAAATAGAACTTGAAAATGAATATGATCATGAACCCCAACTATGTGATTCAGTTCTACTTCCTGATTCGATTATGACTCCGGTGTCTTCACCTGATTTCGATCTTTTCCCCGAGTCAACGTTGGATCCTATGCCTATTCATCATGAAATGAATCCCCCATCTTTGAGGATCATATTGAACTTGACCAATTATACAATTTTGAAAATCCTATTGACAAATTGGCAAGTTCTCAATTTTTGATATTGAACTCAATGAGATATGTGACCTAGATTCTTAAATCTGTGATCCAGTTCAACTTTCTGAATCAATATTGACTCCTGTTTTGTTACCAAACTTGAGTAATATTTTAGAGTCAGCTTTGATTCCTCCACCTATCATTCCTGAACTGGAATCACCCACATTAGGTCACATCCCATTGTTAGAAATACATGTGGACTTGAGTTTTAACTTCTTGACTTGGACCCGCTTCTTGAACCAATTTTGACTCCTGAACCTTTACTTGACTAAGTCACCTTCCTGAGTCGGTATTAGTTCCTGTCCTTCCTGAGCCAAGTCAACCGTTCTATCATTTCATACTCCATTCTGGGACGAGGTGGTTGACAATTTGACTCCGAAATTAGTTATGAAATATGAAAATTAGATGGGGTTAAATATTAATAAAGATCCTTTATGGATACATCTTTTTAATGAGTTATATTAGAGAAATTGTTGGTGGGTTCCTCCGAGACCCAAGAAAAGTTGATTGGGCCACGTTTCGTGGACCAATCAGACCACCACCGGAACCACCACCTAAGGTAACCTTTTCCTTCCCTTCTTCTTTTTCATGCATCTATGCATTAATTCATACATTGAGGACAATGCATGAGATAGGTGTGGGGGAGGGTCTAACATAACTTTTCTTTTAGTTTTAAAAAAAAATTATTAACATTTTTCTTCACTTTAAAAACTTTTTAAAAATGGAAACAAAATTTTGACATATTTTTTGTAAGAAATTAAGTTAATTTTAAGGAATAGGAAAATCCAAATTAGGATTTCTTATACTTGGTCAAAATAAGATTATTTGTTTGATTTTAAGGGTTAGAAAGATAATTTGTCAAAGTAATTTAGTCTTGATCTTTACCTTGATGAAGTATGCACACCTCATACACTTACACACTTAGGGTTCAAAACAAAGATTCTTATGCCTTATAAAAAATTATATATAAAAATAAATAAATAAATAAATAAATAAATAAACAAAACTAATTATTGATTAGCTAGGTGCTTTGGCCTAAGCAAGCCTTAGTATTTATGCGAAAGATGATTAGATAAGTTTGAAAGAAAAAATATATATATAACCCTCTGATTAAGCTGGGTATTTGTGCTTAATAAAGCATAAATATTCACGCCTAAAAGGGGTCCATATAATAAAACCTTAGTTGTGGCCTTGTTTGCTCGAGTCCTTAAGTCCTTGGGGTGTTTTCTCACCTGGTGCCCTAAGGCCATTTGGTTTGGGAGTCATCGATTAAAGGCTCGTTACATGGGCAGATTAGAAAGCCTAATAGAACTAAGGAATAATACCACAAAAAAAGTATATATATAAATAAATAAGGCATAAGAGTTAGAGTTAATGAACCCTTAGTCAAAATTTTCACAGTCACAAGGTGCATATGACTTAAGGTAAAATGATAGACTAGATTAGAAGTACAATTTGACTCCTTACTTTGATTGATAACAAATTTTTGAATCGAGACTAAGTGTAGGAATGAAAAATTCAGTTTTCCTATAACTTATAGATTGCTTAAATCTTACAATTATATTTCAAATATTTTTCTCTTTCAAAATGCTTTTCGAAAATACTAACTCTTTATTTTCCTTTCTTTATGGATTTTGTGAGTGCAATCCGCTGAAAACCCTCACGAGACAAAACTCGTCCTCTAGGGGAAACCTAGAGATTTAATGGCTTGTTGCACATGCTCAGTGCAATCGCGTGACCTGCGAAAGTGGTCTAATAATCCTTAGTATAGTTTAGTTGTTTTGCTCAAGGACGAGCAAAAGATAGGTATGGGAGTGTGATTGTCACTAATGTTGCATATTTAATATCATATGTCCATACTTATTATAGAATAAAAGCCTGCATTGTCCTAATTAATTGTTTAATTTATTTGCAGGCCCAATCTTTAAGGAGATGAACAGAAATGAGCCCAAAGCCCACCAAAATTCTGAATTAAATCAGAATTAATTCGCACTAAGTAAATCAGGGCAAAATCAAGAGGTGGAAAACCGGTTGAGAAGAATCCTCTCAGAATCGATCGGTTAAAGCCAAGAATCCAAGGCCATTTCGTCAGAATCCGGGACTCAAACTGAAAAATCAACTCCAGATAAAGTCAGAAGGCCAAACCAGCGCGACCCACCAACAGGGTGTGGCCACCTGGCCACACCCTGGCCGCGGAAACGCGGCAAAGCCGCGTTTTCGCGGCATTATTGGGGAGTTAGGGGGAGCGTTTGCTCCCCTGATCTCCCGGGATCTCCCTCGTGTGGGTTATGCCTATAAAAGGTCAGTCTTTGTGCTGAAAATTGGACGACCATGCAGAGATAGGACTTAGCCAAGTTTTTCATTTCTTAGTTTAGGTTTTCTTTTCTTTTCGTGTAAATTGTATGTAGGCTTAGGTTAGATGATGATTCATGTAAGTAAGAGAGAGAGGCTGATGTTGAGAGTGACACCGATGTACCCTCCTCCTTTCTTCCATTGTTTCAGTAAGTAATAAAGGTAATTGCTTTGTTTTTATGTTCTGCTTTACTTTGCTTTTCTTTTGTTTTCTTCTTCCTCCTTCTACTTTACCTTGTTGTTTTTGTTGAGTTTACAGGTGAATTCCAAAGCACAAGTACAACGATGTTATGTGAGTGCCAACGATAGTTCATGAAGACGTTCTCCTCCTCAAGACGTATCACTTCATGCTTGTGCTAGACTTGATGATATAATGTGAACGGGGACTGAGCTCGGGCTTATGATCTATGAGTTGAACGCCTCCTAAACAAAGTAGAACATGCAAAGGTTTCAGGGTAAGTCATCAATCAAACTAGGTAAGTATTTCTTCACTCTTCTTTCTTTCTTTTCTTTTATTTCTTTAGCATAGATCGCAATCACGATTTCTTTCACCACATCTTCCAAATCGTTTTCACTCTTTTTCCAATTCATTTGTATATAGTCATTCTCCGTTTTCTCTACCTTCTTCATCTATCGCTTTCTTTTTAACTTTAACCTTTAACATAACTCTTTCATTTTTATTTCTTTAACACAGAGAAGAACTTTCGCTTTTGTGTTCATAACGATTTCAATACAAGAACGTAAACGCTTCTATCGCAAAACCCTCCTTGTGGATCACGACTCGCATAGCCACTTGCTATCGCGGAAGAATTGAGCACTTGCACATCTTCATTCTAAATCTGAAATTCTTTATTTTTGTGTGCAGGTTTTGCCTCAAACAACTTTTCAGATTTAAACAAATTTGATTCAATCTGTTTTCCATATCTTCAAGGGACAATTATACCCTTTCTCTCCTTATAAATAGCCCATCAGGGGTACAAGGAGAGAAAGAAAAAAAAGGGAGGCAAGGATATCTCCAGAAACAAAGCTTTTCTGAGACAACACGCACAAGAGGACTCCACAAGCAGAGGCTTCTTCACAACGCACCGTGCGCTCTCGAATTCAGAGATCTTTTAGAGGATTGCTTTCTCTATCCAGGGTGTTGATACCCTAACATCGTCCTTCTTCTCAAGGAATCTCCAGAACCAGGCGAGAAGGAATTCCTAATGAAGGCGATTTTGAGAAGCAGCAAGAGGGTTCTACCAACCTTCTATTCTCTGATTCCCGGAACCAGGAGAGAAGGTAATCTCATCGCTCGCATCGTCAAAGGGACAAAGTGGTCGCGCACTGACTAGACTCCTATCGGCACACTTCTCCAGAATCTCTGAGGAGATCTACTTGTAATCTTTTAAGAATACTTGTAATTTAGCTCCTCAAACCCTTTTTTGTAAGTTTTCCCCTTTGCAAATATAAATGGAAGACAATAGGTTCTTACTTGTCTTCTTGGATGGGTGAGTCCTTCAAGTATATTTTCTCCATGTCCTCACCTAATGAGTCAATCTCTACAACATTCTCAATAATTTCATTAGATTCTTCAAATTTAACATGCATAAATTCTTCAATAGTAAGAGATGATTTATTGAACACTCTATATGCTTTGCTAGTACTAGAATAGCCAACAAAGATTGCTTCATAAGACTTAGCATCAAATTTACCTAAATTATCTTTGGTGTTTAAAACAAAACACATGCATCCAAAAACTTTAAAGTATAAAACATTTGGGGTTTTCTTAAATGAAAATTTCAAAAGAAATTTTAAGAGTATTTTTACACAAATAAATACGATTGGATATGTAGCATGCGGTGTTTACGGCCTCAGCCCATAAGTATTGAGGGAGCCCATATTCACTTATCATAGTCCTAACCATTTCTTGAAGAGTTCTATTCTTCCGTTCAACTACTCCATTTTGTTGTGGAATTCTAGGACATGACATTTCATACTTAATTCCTTTTTCATCACAATAAGTCATGAAGAGTTGGTTGACAAACTCACCACCTCTATCACTTCTTATCCGTAAAATCGAAAATCCTTTTTCTTTTTCAACTCTTTTTCAAAAAAAATCTTAAAATGCGAAAAAGTTTGATCTCTATGCTCCAAAAGAAAACCCAAGTGAAATGAGAGAAATCATTAACTTAAACAAAACATATCTATTTCCATTTAAGCTTTTAGTTTTAGTTGGTTCAATAAGATCCATGTGAATCAATTCTAATAGCCTAGATGACATGATATCCTTGATTGGTTTGAAAGAAGACTTGGTTTGTTTCCCAAGTTGACACGCACCACAAATGCGGTTTTTTTCAAACTTCAAGTAAGGAATACCCTTCACCAATTCATTAGAATTTATTCTGGTAAGGTGATCAGAAGAAGCATGGCCTAATCTTCTATGCCATAACCATGAAATCTCATCAAAAGTATTTAAACATTTTGTAGAGCAATTCAAATTAAGCATATCAATAATATAGACATTATTTTCACGAAATCCAGTGAGAATACATTCATTGGTTTTACAATCAATAATTTTACAAGAAGATTCATCAAAAATAACTTTGAGAGAACTACATTTCAATTAAAGGAGATGCACCAATCTTAATATTACCTATACCGATGATGGTGCCCTTGGAGCCATCTCCGAAGCTGAAGGTACCACCTTCAACGTACCTTGATAGGGTTGCGAAATTGTTGATGTCCCATGTCATATGCCTTGAGCAACCACTATCAAGGTACCACCACTCCTTACGTCTTGGAGTCTTGGTGTATACCTATATCAAATAATTTAAAGGCTTGATTTTGGTACCCATATTTTCTTGGGTCCTAATGCGTTAGTGTTTCAAACTCAAACAAGATTATTTGTACTATTTATATGATTATAACAAAATTTAGCTAAATGACCATTCCGGCCACAATAAGTACATTTATAAATTCTTTCATATTTAAAAGCATAATGATTATGTGGTTTATGAACATGTGATTTATGAGCATGGGGTGTTTTAGCATGATTGACATGTGATGTGTTGGCATGATGAACATGTGGAGTTTTGGCATGCGATGTTTTATCATGTTTAGCATGAGGAGTATGCATATGCTTCTTTGAAAATATTTCTTCTAATTTAGTATTGTTAAAAGCACATTCCTTTAAAACATTTCTCAAATCATTTATTCTAGTTTTTAACATAGAAAACTCTTTTCATCAATTTAGGATATTTAGCTTTGCAAGCAACTCTATAGGTATCAAAATCTTTTTGTGTTGAAATAAGAATAGAAGATAATTCATCCTTTTCTTTTGAAGAAATAGCAATTCGATTTTTAAGCATTTCATTTTCCTTTTCAATTTTGAACAATCTTCCTTTTTAGCATCAAAACTTTCTGAAAGTTGAATGAAAGCTTGTAATAACAATTCTTTACTTATTTCACTATCATCATCATGTGGTTCGGTAGTTACCTTAAGTGTGTTTGCCATGAAACACACATTTATCGTGTCGACTTCATCTTCGAATTAACTTTCCGAGTCCCAAGTGGCTTTATACACCTTCTTTTCAACCGCTTCTTTTGCTTCAAGGAGGAAGATATCTTTTTCTTGAAATCTGGACAATCGGCATGATGTGTTTTGGGTTTCCGACAGTTGTAGCATATGATCTTTTTCTCCTCCTTCCCTTCCCATTGCCTTTTATAGTTGAGCTTATTCTTGCGGTACATTCTCTTTACATTTCTCACAAGAAGAGATAGCTCTTCATCATCTTCTTCATCATCGTAGTTGGTGGCGGTAGATTTGAAAGCTATAGACTTTTCTTTTGAGGCGTCGCTTCTTCTCTAGCCTTTTTCTCCATCTCATGAGTCTTAAGATTTCCAATAAGACTTATGAGCTCCATCTCGTCTTGTCATTCAATTTCTTCAAGGTGATAGCTTTGATTTTCCATGATGAAGGGAGAGTATGAATCACCTTACGCACCTTTTGTCGTTGCTTATTTCATCACCTAGAGAAGCAAGAGCATTTGTGATCTTAGTAAACTTAGTATCATATCATCAATAGATTCATTTTCTTGCATTTTAAAACTTTTATATTGGGAACGCAAGAGATTTATTTTAGCTCTCTTGACTTGTGAAGTTCCCTCATGAGTGACCAATAAGTGTTGCCAAATCTCATAGGCGGATTTACAATAGATAACCCGTGTTAAGTCATCCTCATTCAAAGCTAAAAGTAGGGCATTTTGAGCCTTCGAATTAGCATCAATTCCTTGGAGGTAAGTTTCGGACCAAGTGTCCTCCTCACCTCGGGTTTACTAAATGACTTGGTCAAGACTTAGCAACTAGGCTACCTAGAGATTATAGAAAAATGTTCATCCTAACTTTCCATATGGGAAAGTTGAGTCCATCAATTTGGGAGGGGTCTTAATGTTATCGGCCATCTTTACTAGTGTATGAATGAAGATATGAAAATATGATTAGCAAATAATAGGATCTCTCTAAGGATGTGAAGCCAAAACTAGAGTCCTATCTCTGATACCATTGAAATCACCTAGAGGGGGTGAATAGGTGATAATGCTAATCAATGCACAAATTTAAAATGAGATGATGCAACAATCACTCAAAGCAAGATTAGAAGCCGAATACCCCGTGAAGGGCTCTAAACTCCTTCCTCGTGATTCCTCTAAATAAGAATTTGAGGCGCGCAATGCAATCTTGTTGTGAGAGTATAGATCGACAATATAAAATGAATGGGAAGCAAGTAATAACACAAGTAACCAATCACAAACACAGAGATTTGTTTCGAGGTTCGAGTGCCCAGCTCTATGTCCCCGCCTTCACCCAGAAAGATTTCTGATCCACTAGAACTTCCACAAAGGATTACAACCACTAGGGAGTACCCAACTCCTCAATCACTCTCCTCTAGTCCAGAGGTAGTGGAGCCACAAATACAATAATCACTTGGTGATTAAAAGACTACAAACTCTCTTTTAAAACTTTTCTTTACAAAACCCTAGAGAATAATGTATAGGATTAAAGCACAGGTTTTGTAAGTGAAAAATAAAACAAAGTAAAAGAGAGTTTTGATTCAAAAACTTCAGAGAAAAATCAGAGATTAGAGCACAAAAACTGAGAATAAAAACTTCTTTCAAAAAGACTCAAGCTTTGATTTCTTTTGCAAATGTTTTTGTAATTCTCCTCAACCCCATCCACCCCTATTTATAGGATATAGGAAGGGATTAAAGGGTAGACAATAATTTTGATTAATCAAGAAGATAAGACCCAAAACCAGCCATAAACCTCGTTTGGAGAATAAAATCACGTTTTAAAACAAGTTCAAAAAACTAGCCGTTTGGCTGTTAATACACTCACGGTCGACCAGACCGTTCGACCGATTTTCAAAATCTTTTGATCGTTGGCAGTCCCCGTCGACCGTCCCAAACAGAGACTTGGGTGCAGTCAGTCGGTCGAAGCTCAGTCGACCGACATGGGGTCCGGTCGACCGCTCGGTCGACCGGATAATGTGCATACATGCACGCACCTAACGGTCAGAACTGCGGTCGACCACTCGATCGACCGTTCGGTCGACCACAACAGATCAAAACAGATACTCTGAAAAAAAAATGTTTTTGAAGATATGTTAATTTTCAAAATGATTTTTGTCAAGACTTTGTACACTACAATAAATTGAGTTTGCAAATACTGAAATAGGTCTATTGAAATATTTTATACAAGAGACAAAAATAATCTTTTGAAAACAAGTGCAATTTGTGTTGTGGGAAATTGAGCTTCAACACTATATACTATCTTTTAACAACTAAAATATAAAATTATATAGAAAGAAGTCTCTGAGCCGCGTTGTGCCGAGCTAGAGCCTCCTCTCCTATGAAAGAGTCCTCCTGCGCCATCAACCTATCAACATACTTTTAGCGCTATAAACCTCGCAATATGCTTAAGCCACCAAGACTTGTACAAATCTGAAATACATTCTAGAACAACTTATTAGTACCAAATAGCTTCTATATGTTTTGTTATCATCAAAACGTATACAATTGTGAGTGTAACCTTTTGGCCAACACAATACTCTTAAAACCCTAAAAATGAATAAGAATTCTAATCCTAGTCTTCGTTCCTCTCTTCTCTGTAGAATGAAATATTTATAGGGAAAACTAAACGGGAGATGGCGTACGAAGATAGGGCAGCAAACGCTTCCCTAACTTCCTTAACAAAAGATACGGAAACGCGGCTTCGACAGCGTTTTCGCGGCCTTGGCTACGTTTTCGTGGCCAAGGTGACACCAGTTGGTGGTACTCCTTGGTTTCGCGATTTGCTTTTATCTGGTTCTGGATTTCCCATCTCAGCTCCTGGATTTGACGAAACAGCTTTTGATTTTTGGCTTTAACTATTGATTTGAGAAGATTCATTTTAACTGATTTTTAACCTCTCTGATTTGCCATGTTATACCCTGATTTTCTGATTTTGAATTAATTATGAATTAAATCAGAATTTGTTGGATTTTGGGCTCGTTTCTCTTCCCTTTCCTTTAGCAATAGGCCTGCATTTTATAAAGAAAAATAAGACTTATTAATAGGATTTATTAGATAATAAACATGGTAATGTGATAATATATATGCAATATATGTGACCGATCGCCTGATTACACATGTTGACATTGTTACCATGATTATCACCGAGTTATTCCAGTGATCTAGGTGACTTGTACATTAAATGATCTTGATAATCTAAATAAGATGATCATTAAACAACTTACAATGGGATTGAAAAAATTGATGGAGGGACAATGTCTGTATTTTGGGTGGATCTAAGTATAGGTTGCGTAGCCGAAAGAGGGTTTCACTGCAAGGTTTCCGTAGGATGACTGACACCCTAGTACTATTCTTGTTCCTGTTATGCATGTTCTACATGTTACCTGACTACCTTGTGGTAGGACCTACTTCAGCGCCAGGACTCTGGCCGTGGTTCAGGGTGGACCCACCTAAAACATAGACAATACTCCAACTGATCAGCTTTAATAACATAGGACCCTGATTAACATGTGTATTTGGCGTAGTATGGGATGCGTCTATTACAGGTGGCAATTGGTGTTCGCTGACATAATTAATAATAAAACTGAATTCTTACATTGACATTACAGACTGATCCTGACATGTACATGTATGTTACGATAGACATCTGATATACTCATGACCTGATATACACTTGACTATAGCACCGACTTCCATATTTACTATCTATTTACGTTATGCTTGTTATTTCAGTCTTATTTCAGTGTATATTTTCATTATCTGCATACATGTTGTATGCACGTGCACTTTCTCCTTTTATTTTTATACATTCACTAGGAGTTCTGACTTTCTGGATTTGAATATCCAGATCTTTGGCTATCAATTGCTGATCAGGTATTTGGAGAGGATCATAGGCATCTTAAGGAACATAGAGTTCTCTCTATACGATTGCTGATATTCTCACTTTCTTGTATTCATGTCGTTATCTTTAATTCCCGATATATTGAACTCATTACTTATTCTATTCCAATTGTGGTTATTCATATATTATATTACGGTGTTATCATGTCATCATAGTGATTATGTAGCTTGTTCGGTTACTTTAGGCTTAGCTTGTATACGTGGGGTATTCTCCTCGTGTATATATATCGTCGAACTCTGTTTTCACACGTATTTTGGGAAGCGAGGCGTGGCAGATACTATTTGATCCTCATTCTGCAATGCACCTATTTTGTTCTTCGATAAATGCATAGTATTTTCATCTATCTATTCCATTTACCTTATAAGGTGTTCTCTGACACTTTTCTACCTTTCTTTAATTATTTTATAATAGTTTTTATTTCCAAAATTATTTAAGCACCTATGAACTAGTTATCTATGTTGTATTAAAAATAAAGAAAATATATATTGAGATAAACTACCCAAACAAAAAAGGTGTGTATTAGTGCATAGCATTTAGTTGCAGGGTCTGCTTCTTTATTATTTCTTTGTCTTTCATTTTATCTCTTTCTCTCTCACGCGCGCACACACACAATATAACAAACAATTTTACATCCATCTTTGTATGTAAATGGAATGAATCTTTCTCTGTATCCATGCCCAAATTAAATCATATCTTGAAGTTGACATGACACAGGATGCAAAAGCGAACAATGCATGCTAGATCTCGTTATAGTGCCAACGAATCCTGGAGGTTACATTCAGGTAGGAATGCACTCAAATCCACGAGCATGGCACTTGAATCTACGAGAAAAAGATAACAATTCGAATCCACAAGCAATTCGTGAGATAAACTCAAATTTATTAATTAAAAGCTAATAAAAAATAAAAAATACAATAGCCTTTTTATAGGCGGATAAAAGAGTGCTATTATTGGGGAAATCTAAATTCAAAATAGAGAAAAATAAAATCAATCAGAATTCAATTTGGACCAAAACAAATTTCTAACAAATTTAGAATTAGCTGATTCTCGTCTAGCGGTCGACACGGCGGTCGAGCGCGGGGTCTTTCTTACAATGCTGATCGACCGCCCGGCTAACCGGCTAAGAGATTGAATTTTCTGGTCTTAGTCTATATTCTATCTAGTCAATCGGGCGACTGGCTCCTTCTTCTGCTCTCTGTTTTATCGCTAATCCGATCGATGTCTTTAGCTGGTTTCACGGTTGACCGAAATTTGAGTTTGGTCCTTGGTTGAGCCTCAATTTGTGGTTCTGCCTTCCTACATTAGTCCCTACCTCTTCAAAAGGATTCATCTTCGTGTTTCTATCGAATTGACTGCATAAAGATACAAGTGAAGATGTGTTTTCTCTTGTAGATCTTGTAATAGGAGAAATTGGCATCATGGCAACTATTTTGCCCTTCCAAATGACATATATATGTTCTTTTTTTTCTTTGTATGTAGCGTCAACATCATGTTGCCATAGTCTTTCCAAAAGAATATGACATTTATCCATATTGACAATATCACAAGCAACGAAATCTTGATAGAAGTTGCCAATGAAAATAGAAACAGGACATAGATCTATTACCTTGGTATTAGGCCTTTCTTGATCCACCCAATGGCTTAGAGATGATGATGCAACTTCGTCTTTAACTTTAATAATTTGCAAGTGCTCTAGACATAATGGTCTCGCAGCTTTCATTGTCAATGATAAGGTTGCATATCTTGTCCTTGATCGAACACCTTTGTAACACCCCGATCTTGGAATATGTACCCCGATACGTGTCCTGATTTTTTGCCCATATTATTTCTTCTTTCTTCATTTATCGGTATTTGGCCCGTATTCTATGGATTCGAGCCCAGCCTAAGCCGTGAACCTGAGCACAGCCAGAGCCCCGACCCGTTTTCTTTTTCCTTTTCTTTTTCCCTATTTTTCCTTTTTGTTTCCCCTTATTTCTTCCTTTTCCTTTCTTTCTTTCATTTCTTTTTCTTTTTCTTTTTCCTTTTTATTTTCCCCATCACCTCACCCATCCTCCTTCCCCATGCTAGCCGACCGACCCTTATCCCATCACCCTCATTTCCTTCACCTACCAACCCCCCGTCACCATCATTTCCTTTCTCTCCATCCTTCTTTTCATCTCATTTTCTTTCTTTCTCTTCTCCTCTTCCCTCTCCCTCTCTTCCACCTACAGCCCATGCAGCCATCGGCCGGCCCCACCTCCAGCCCACAGGCCAGCCAGCTTCTGGCGCACCATCCCTGGCCTAGAAACCCAACCAAACTCTCCCTCCTGCTCTCTCTTCCTCTCTCCAAATATCTCTTCCTTTCTCTACCACCTCTCACCCACCTCCCCCGGCCAACCTCAGCTTACCGGCCACAAGGCCCAACTCTGGCAACCCCCTCTTTCCTTGTCCGCCACCACCTTCTTTCCCTCCTCTACCTCCCACCACTAGCACAACAGCCATCCCCCTCTTTCACTCTCTCACCATCTCTCTCTATCTTTCTTCTCCCCGGCAACTTCCAGCACCGCTACCACTCAAACCCACCAGCCCTGGCTAAGCTCAGCCAAGCACCCCACCAACAGGTCGAGCACCTCCCCCGCCACCACCAACACCCTCCTCCTTTTCTTCCTTTCTCTCTCTTCCCCTCATCTTCTCCACCTGCACCACCCTGGTAGTGCAACCCCAATCCCACCTCCTTCACCCTCCTTTGGTCGTGGTCAACCAGACCAGCAGGCCGCCAGCCATCCCAGAATAGCCACCTCCCTTCTTAATTGAGCCCTCTCCCCTCTCTCTTTCTCACTCTCTTTTTTGCTTTCTCTCTCTGATCACTATCTCTTTGTTCTCTCTTCTTCTCTCTCTCCTCTTTCTCCTCCTTCTTTTTGCCTTGTCACTCTCTCTACTTTTCTCTCTCTGTTCTCTCTCTTCTCTCTCTCATTCTCTCTGGTTTTCTCTCCCCCTTTCCTTCTCTCTTTATCTCTTTTTTTATCTTCATTCTCTCTGATCTCTCTATCTATTC
The DNA here is from genome assembly GCA_038442645.1 of Agave tequilana. Taxonomy (NCBI): domain Eukaryota; kingdom Viridiplantae; phylum Streptophyta; class Magnoliopsida; order Asparagales; family Asparagaceae; genus Agave; species Agave tequilana. The sequence goes on along the minus strand of JAVJIF010005845.1, from coordinate 53,383 downwards.
TCTCTCACTCTTTCTCTTTCTGATTCTCTCTCACATTCTCTCTCTGGTTCTCTCCCTCACATTATCTCTCTCAATTTCTCTCTCCTTCTCGTGCGTAACGCACTACCTCGCCAGAGCTCCTCTGCTATCGAAGTCCATTAGAGCACATCGTCGTGACCCGGACGTGCTTTGTTGGCCCAAAGGCCCATCACTCTAGTTCTGATGATGATTAACTCATGTAGTTATAGTACTAATGATCTTGTATTTATTTACTCTCAGATATTTGATCAAGATCTAATGAGTGTTTAGCTTCAATAACGGATTTGAAGTCAAGTTTTGAAGCTAGCACGTGTTGATTCAAGAGCTCGTGCATCAAAGATCGCATCAAGTACTCAAGAGAAGTCTAGCTTGTTGGATCAAAGGTTTGGACCAAATCAAGTAGAAGAAGAAGATTTTCAAGAGAAGATTTTCAAGAAGACTTGTGCCTTGTTTGTATGTGTTAAGATTTGTTTTTAGATAAATGTAAATGATAGATTAGTTGGTGGATTGCAAAAGTTCATATACACACACACATACTCAATTTATATGTGTTTTCAGAAAATACCGTTTTGGTTTTTAAAGCTTCAAAATATACATGTGTTTTATTAAAACTATTTTAGAGCTTCTTGTCAAAAACATGGATATTTCATCTTATATGTGTAGTGGATCATATCCATACACGTTAAGCTTCAGAAGTGTTTAAAATATCTTGTATTTATATTTGGAGAAGTTTTGAAAAAATCGGTTTTCAATTTGGAGATTGTTTTTAAAAAATACGATTTTTTTTAAAGTCAAAATTTCTATATCACAAAAATAGTTCAAAATATTTGTAATATATTTTGATTTTTAATCAAACATGTTTGTATATCAAAATACATCAATGAACTTATTTTTGTAGAATTTATGAGAGTTTATGGGATTTTATTAAAGATAAAAAGACCAAGTTTTAATTCCTATAAGATGTTTGACCAATCCATCTGCCGGTCAACCGGACGGTCGACCGAGACAGAAGTCGGTCGACCGGACCGGTTGACAGATTTGCACAAACGTGCACAACCAGTTTGACTGGAGGGCCGGTCGACCGACCCAGTCGACCGGCAGAGAGCTCTGCTCTCTAGATCCGGCCCCGGTTGACTGGGCGGTCGACCGATAATAGTGTCAGCTGCTGATTTGGCTCCAACAGCCATATTTTGGGAGCCTATAAATTAGGGTTCACTTGGACTGTTTTTCATAAGATTTCAAGTGGGTTTTCAAGCTAGTTTTTTCTACCTTTCTAAGTGTTTATCTTCACTTGTTTTAGAGCTAAAACTTTCATATTAAAAGGAGAGTTCTTCAAAAATGTTTTAAAAAAGAGATTTCTTGAGTTTTCCTCCACCATTCTATCTTATTTTCTCACACATACTTGAGCTTCCATTACTATATCAATCCTCGAGGGATCTTTGTTGTGAAAGTATTTGAGGTGATCAAAGTGTTGAGATTACCAAAGTGTTTCTACCTTGTATTTGAGGAAGCGAACTTGCGGGTTCGTGTTGTTTCAAATTCTTGTGGGAGCTCGGTGTAGAGGTGCGGCCTCGACAAGCTAGTGTGCTTGCGTGTGTTGTTCTTACGGGAACAATAGAGGGACTAGTAAATCTAAGGAGTTCTAGTGTGAACTCGTTGTAGGTGTTGCGGCACTGAGTGATCCGGTGGGATCGATTTTAGTAAAAATCTTTCATAGTGTTGAAGGCGGAGACGTAGAGCAAGGGTGCTCGAACCTTGAAACAAATCTCCTGTATTTGCGATTGCTCTCTATATCTCTCACTTGTTTTTATATCTTGCATGCTTACATTAATTATATCCTTATTTGCTTGATATATCTTGTGCCTTATTGTTATATGCTTGGGATTGTTTGCTCGCACTTGTATTCAACCAAGAGAGCCATAACGGCACCTCAACTCTTATCTAAGAGGAATCTTGAAGAGATAGTCCAGAGCCCTTCACTGAGAATTCGGCTACACTCTTGTGTTATACTTGGTATGTTTAGCTTAATAAGTTTTAATTTGCATAAATAGTTTTAAGTTTTAATTAATAGGCTTTAATTCCACATTATTCATCATTAGATTAGCTAGTCACCTATTCACCCCCCTCTAGGTGAACTTCAATTGGTATCAGAGCTTGGTGCTCTTGATTTGGGTCTAACAACCTAGAGTTAAAAATCCTCATTTTAGCTAATCACAATATTTGTTTACACACAAATGGATTTCATGACACCTCCTATGTTTGACATTCTTAACATCCAAACTTGAAAAGTTAAGATGTCCATGTACTCAAAGCCTTAGGTATTCATGTTTATCTTGCTACCATTAAGTATTCATATTTTAGTATTAGCAAGTGCCTTGAGGCTAATGAAAAAGCAATTCATGCTTTAAAGAGTACCCTAAATGATGAATATTTATCTAAGGTTGCTAATTTTTGATTCGGATTTTGTAGTATGAAACACTATAGTCTCTCTTGGCAAACAAAAGCAATACTATGCGAGGAGCGACTCAGATGATGGAAGTGGTGCTTCCAACATATGCTACATGGTCCAAGGGGATAACCCCCTTGAGGTAAACTCTGAATCCGAGTTAGAAGAAGATACTGACATGTTTTATGATAAGCTTGCATCTTTTTGTCAAAAACTTCTTGAAAAGTATGATTCATTAAAAATTGATAACAATAAATTGAAAAAGGAAACACTTCTTTGTTAAAAGAAAATGACACTTTTAAAAATAAATTTGCATGTGTTTCAAAAGAAAATGAAGCTTTGAAAAAGGAGAATATTTTCTTGTTTTCTAAATTAAATGATATTTGTGAAGAAATCATTCTTTGAAGAATAAAATTAATTTGGTAGAAAATGAAAAAGAAATTGCTTTGGAAAAAATAACTCCTTGAAAGAAAAATTGTTTCATAAGAAAAGAAAATATTTCTAAAAGAAAAAAGATTGTTGATTCTCATTCTTGCCATGCTCTTCATGCAACTATTGATAAAAATGAGATTCAATTTTTGAAAAATATAATAAATTATTTGAGCTCAACTTTGAGCAATTGTGCATTTAACCATTCTAAATTGAAAACCTTATTTCAAAAGAAACAAGCTCCACATGTTCATGCACATAACCCACGGTACACATGTGCACGCTTTGCACATCATGATCACAGTCATTCTCATGTGTATGCTAGAGTTTACAAATATACACATTGCGACCGCAAAGGCTATTTAGCAAAGTTTTATTTTGATAAGATAAATTCTTTAAATTTTACAAATAAAAATATTTGGGTTCCTTATGATGCTAACCCCCATGGACCCAAAAGAAAATGGATACCAAAATCCCCACCTCTTATATTTGATGTAGATGTGGGCTCTCACATGACATGAGAGGTATGGTGCCCTGGTGGTGGATGCATATGAAGTTAGATGGACATACCCTATTGATGTATCGCTATCAAGGAAGTTTGATGGGAGGACCATCACGTTTTGGAGACTTAGAAAATAGTGCATTTGGTTTGATAACTATTTCTAAACTCCCATTTAGTTTACATATTTCTACATAGATAATTTTTAGCATTTTTTTATGATTATATTTTGGTTTTGTACTTCATGTGGTGAATACTTATTTAGATGTAGTTTTCATTAAAATTTGTGTATATACTTAAGTAGTGAGTTACACTTGATTATTAGATGTTTGTGCTTCATTGCCCATTTGTACTCATTACATGTACATGTATAATCAAGTTTTGATGATTCTTTCATTTATACATGTTTTTCCTATTCTTGAATATGTTTTGCTTCATGTATATGTAACTTTTGTCCAAAACTAATAAATATACATGTATACCCTTGAGCCACTTGCCTTCATGCAGATTACATTATGGACTCATTTGAGTTTAGGATATGTATGTATACTTTTAGTCTTGATAAAACATACATATACCTTGAAGTTTGATTTTAATGAAAAATAAATGTTTATGATTTTCATGTTTTTTTTTATAAAAGAATTTCATGTTTATTTTGAGACTTATTGATTATTTTTATGTATATACTATTCACATGATTCTTGTGCACTCACGCATCATTTGTTTTCTCATGACTTTATTTTCATGAGTTTTATTTGAGCTTTATAGATTTTGAGTATCAATTTTTGTGTATTTAATATGTTTAATGAGATGGGCGACCATGCCTTGTATGCTCTAAATTGAAAATCTATTTAAACATGTGCATGAATAGAGTGGATAGTTATGAGTTATACATATGATCTTCATGATACTTCACTTTTGTATACTCATAATATTTTCTATATATGTATGCTTCAAACTATCAAATAATATCAATTTCAATTGATATTTTCTTTTTCATATGTATATATGATTTGATTGTGCTTACAATATATTTTATATTTAAAGCACAATTATGTTTATGCTAAGCTTGACTAATTTTTAAATGTTAATTGGTATTTTAATGAGCTTATGCATTGTTTTCAATTGGTATTTTAATTGATATCAAAATATACTTCATATTTAACCTTTTAATTGGTATCAAAAATTTATAATGTTTCAACTTAAATTGGTATCAAAAATCTATGATTGGTACTTAAAATTTTGTTTATTTACAAGTGGTACCAAATTTTGTTTTAAGAAATTTCAAAATTTTGCTCTAAGTATTATCAAAATTTTGTTTAAAAATGTTTTGTTATGTATTGCCTATATGCAAGGGGAGCTCAACATCTCTTCTATATATAGATTCATATTGAGTGTATCTTATGTTGAGGAGCTTGACATCTCTTTTTTATGTGGTACACATGTGTAGGGGGAGCATAATATCTCCACTTATACATTATATATTATGCTTTATGTGAGTTAGAGTCTTGTCATCCCTTCTTCATGTAATGCATGTATGCAGGGGGAACTAACTTCACGTCTCTCTTTTTCGTGAATGTATATCGCATATATTCTATATTGTTTGATTTGTTTTCGCCCCTTTGTTGATGATTTGACAAAAAAGAGGAGAAGAATTTTGAGAGTTTATATATGCATGTTTATTTTCCTATTTATACATATATGTTTTGTTTATACAAAAAAGGGAGAAGAATTTGGTGAGTCTATGCATGTTTATCTCCTTATTTATGCATATATGTTTGTTTAGTTTTAAGCACTTCATTGAATGTATTTATGTTTATTGTTATGCATGAGTTAAGGGGGAGCTTCTATGAAGTCTATCTTTAATCCATGCATATATAACTCCATGAGTTTTGTCATCATCAAAAATGAGGAGATTGTTGGCCCAAAGGCCCATCACTCTAGTTTTGATGATGATTAACTCATGTAGTTATAGTACTAATGATCTTGTATTTATTTACTCTCAAATATTTGATCAAGATCTTAGTAAGTGTTTAGCTTCAATAAAGGATTTGAAATCAAGTTCTAAAGTTAGCATGTGTTGATTCAAGAGCTCGCACATCAAAGATCACATCAAGTACTCAAGAAGAGTCTAGCTCATTGGATCAAAGGTTTGAACCACGTCAAGTAGAAGAAGAAGATTTTCAAGAGAAGATTTTCAAGAAGACTTGTGTCTTGTTTGTAAGTGTTAAGATTTATTTTTAGATAAAATATAAAGGATAGATTAGTTGGTAGATTGCTCAAGTTCATATACAGACACACACAAAATTTATATGTTTTTCAGAAAATACCGTTTTGATTTGTAAAGCTTCAAAATATACATGTGTTTTATCAAAACTATTTTAGAGCTTCTTATCAAAAACATAGATATTTCATCTCATATGTGTAGTGGATCATATCCATACACACTAAGCTTCAAAAGTGTTTAAAATATCTTATTTTTGTATTTGGAGAAATTTTGGAAAAATCGTTTTTCAATTTGGAGATTGTTTTTGAAAATACAATTTTTATTTAAAGCCAAAATTTCTATATCACAAAAATAGTTCAAAATATTTGTAATATGTTTTAATTTTTAATCAAACATGTTTGTATATTAAAGTATATCAATGAACTTATTTTTGTAAAATTTATGAGAATTTATGGGATTTTATTAAAGATAAAAAAACCAAGTTTTAATTCCTATAAGATGTTTAACCAGACCTTCTGCTGGTCAACCGGACGGTCGACTAAGATAGAAGTCGGTCGACCGATGTGCACAAACGTGCACAGCCAGTTTGGCTTGGAGGACCGGTCAACCAACCCAGTCGACCGCCAGAGAGCTCTACTCTCTGGATCTGGCCCCGGTCGACTGGGCGGTCGACCCTCAGAGAGCTCTGCTCTCTGGATCTGGCCCCGGTCAACCGGTGGCACAACAGTCAAAAATTCGATCGTTGGCCGGTCAACCAGGCCGTCGACCGGCAGCAGCGTCATCTGCTGATTTGGCCTCCAACGGTTATATTTTGGGAGCCTATAAATTGGGGTTCCCTTAGACTATTTTTCATAAGATTTCAAGTGGATTTTCAAGCTATTTTTTTCTACCTTTCTAAGTGTTTATCTCCACTTGTTTTAGATCTAAAACTTCCATATCAAAAGGAGAATTTTTCAAGAGTATTTTGAAAAAGAGATTTCTTCAGTATTTTTTCCACTATTCTATCTTGTTTTCTCACACATACTTGAGCTATCCATTGCCATATCAATCCTCGAGGGATCTTTGTTGTGAGAGTGTTTGAGGTGATCAAAGTGTTTTAGATCGCCAAAGTGTTTTTACATTGTATTTGAGGAGGCGAACTTGCGGGTTCGTGTTGTTTCGAATTCTTGTAGGAGCTCAGTGTAGAGGTTCGACCTCGCAAGCTAGTGTGCTTGCGTGTCTTGTAGGAACAAGAGAGGGACTAGTGAGTCTAAGGAGTTCTAGTGTGAACTCATTGTAGGTGTTGCGGCACCGAATGATCCGGTGTGATTGATTTTAGTAGAAATCCTTCATAGTGTTGAAGGCGGGGACGTAAAGCAGGGATGCTCGAACCTCGAAACAAATCTCTTGTGTTTGCGATTGCTCTCTCTATCTCTCACTTGTATTTATATCTTGCATGCTTACATTACTTATATCCTTATTTGCTTGATGTATCTTGTGCCTTATTGATATATGCTTGGGATTGTTTGCTCGCACTTGTATTCAACAAAGAAAGCCATAGTGGCACCTCAACTCTTATCTAAGAGGAATCTTGAGGAGATAGTTCAGAGCCCTTCACTGAGAATTCAGTTATAGTCTTATGTTATACTTGGTATGTTTAGCTTAATAAGTTTTAATTTGCATAAATAGTTTTAAGTTTTAATTTGCAAAAATAGTTTTTAATTCTGCATTATTCATCATTAGATTAACTAGTCACATATTCACCCCACTAGGTGAACTTCATGCTTTAGGTGAGTACTCATTATATGTTACATGGGGTATTGTAATTATGTATGCGAGTGCTTCGTGTGTGTGTGTGTCTCTGTGTGTGTGCGCGCGTGCTTGTATTGGTTTATGCGAGCACTCATTATGTGTTTAGGAGTATGCTTGTATTTTGTGATCAAATGTTTGTAATTGTGTAGGCATATGTTTGTAAATTTGTGGGCGAGTGCTCATACTCTTGTTTGGCCTTTGGGCTTATACTCTTGTTTTGCCTTTGGGCTTACCCTTTGGACTTCACTTTAGCCTTCGGGCTTTACTCGGCCTTCAAGCTTAGCCTCTGGACTCTCATCCGCCTTCGAGCCTAACCTTCAAGTTTTACAAGCTTCGTCGGGTAGGCGAGCTTAGCGCTTAATGCTCTTACCGCTAGCTCCATCGCGAGCGTAGCTTCACCGTGTGTGTTAGCAAAGTGTTCATACACATGCTTTGTCGTGAGTGCTAATGAGCGTTCATATACCAGCTTCACCGCGAGCATTAGCTTCATCGTGCGGGCTAGTGCCTAGTGTTGCATGCTAGCTCCGCCATAATCTAGCTCCGTCGTGTGTTGAGAGTTTAGCTTCGCCCATGGCTTAGCTTCGTCAGACATGATCGCACTACGTTCCAGCTTCTCTAGCCACGTCTGGCTAATATATAGTATAATCTATTATTACTATTATTATAGTTGTGAAGAGTTTGAAATCATTCTTGTACAATTCTGGCATGATGTTGTAATCTTGTATGTACCTGTATTGTTTACTTTACTGATATCCTGACATCTGACACCTGACAGATTAATTACCTGACAAACGATTATCAACTTTATGAGGACTTGACACCTGCTATCATGTTATACACCCAGACACCATGTACTCCTATATCACACATGTTCCTCATATTATAATATTCATGTTAATTCCTGTAAACCGATCATCATGGACATAACTGTAATAATTAGACAACTTACACCGGGATGAGGAAAACTAATAGAATCAATGTGTATGTATTTATATTGGTCAAATATTATGCAACTGAAACTACGGGTCTACCTGAGTGTCACCAGATGTTCCGGTTGGAGTGTACTGGCACCCCTACTCCAATTCCATTCCTGTTCAAGGGCATACAAATAAGACCCTTACAGCTTAGCGGCTGGGTCTGGCTCAGTACTGGACGCTCCTAAGGCCATTGTCCTGGGTATGCATGGAACCTAATATAAATATGATTTGTTGATACCCTCATCAGTTTTCAATAATATAACTCATCTGATTCATAAGTGGATGTGTGTGTGCTAGAACACTGGGACACATACCAAAACTTATGAAGCGAACAAGCCTTAATAATAATAATAACATAATAATCTGATTACATGTACCAAATTTTAATGTTGATTCCATGTTTTACTATTTATTGTGTTTATTTTATGCTTATATGACTCGTGACACAGCACATTACCCGGTACATGATGCATTTAATAACCAAACGATGATGATATTAGGAACGTGCGTTATTTAGTCATTTTCTCGTTAAGATATTGGTACTCGTATATCATTTTCGAATGAGTTTTGCTGGAGTACGAGCTCAGGTGGGAAGTGTCAGTGGTATGGGATACTGGAAGGAATGATTGAAATATTAGGCTCTACTGATTATTATTATTTTATAACACAAAATATAACCCTTTAATTTACTTGTGCATGACTTAACATTGTATTATAACCCCAATCCAGGTCGGTATGACTTGAGTTGGACACACTATTTTACTATGTATGATTGTCTGGACTCACCATTTCACTAAGGCATTATTGGCTGACACAATGCTTCTCACATATATGATTCTCTGTGCTACAGTATTAATTTCCTAATCTTTTTATTTACTGGCTTGTACTTTCATGACTGATCCATGACACTTTGATCTATAAATGCGTGACTGCCTGTGCACGCCACTTGATTTCATTTCGCTAAGTTGTTTCCTCACAACCTGGGACCTGTATGTCCAGATCTTGAAGTTTGAACTGAAGCGGACCCTGCATCAGAAGACGAGGCGTTTTCTTATGGAACAAGCGGATCAATTGTAGTTCATTCCTGACCAACCCCCTTTTGACTGACTCGTGAGAATTTTTTTTGTAGCTTGTGAGTATTTTCCTGTATTTTCTCGCTTTGTAAATCTTATTTTACGTCTCTTGGTGATGTAATATTCATATAATATTGTGTCATAGTTTGTGATAGCTGAGTACTTGTACTTTTCTATTGGAATGTATAATATCACGTACTTTCATACTCTGACTCATATACTCTACTGATGCTTAGCATACATATGTGAGGGTTTTTCTGTCTTGCGTATGTATGTCATAGTAGTGTCCCCATGTCTATTGGGGCGGGGCGTTACATGATGGTATCGAGCCTAGGTTCTGACCTTCGGTACAACCAGTCAGCAGATTAATGTGAGATTAATTTGCAACTAGGCCACATGTGTCATGGCTATACATTCCAATCACAAGTACGAAGTTATCCATTTCTTCCTTAAGATCCATTCCATGAACCACGAAATCCTTCTGTCTTTCACTTTTCAGCTCCCCTTCGCCATCTTTTCAACCAATTTAGCATAGATCGATGGAGAGATTGTAATGGTCCTGGCACTTCTCGTGATGGTTCTAGCAGAGTGAATGACAACCTGATGGCGATACACCTAGGCATGGTGGAAAGTTAACAGCAGTCATAAGGAGGAGCAAGAGCTGGAGCAGGCCACAGGAGAAGCAAAGCTTACAATCTGACTGTGAAAGAGGCCGATGCATCAGACGAAGTAGTGGCAAGATGTTGTACCCGATATGTGTTTTCCATTGATTTGCAAAGGGGAAAACCTACAAAAATTGAGGAGAAGATTACAAGTAATTGAACAAAAAATGAAAAATTACAAGTAGAGCTTTCTTCTGAGATTTCTGGGAAAGTGTGCCGGTGGGAGCCTGATCAGCGCGCGACCACTTTGTCCCGTTGATGATGCGAGCGATCAATCTTCGAATGCTACTGCTTGAGAATTCCATCCCGCCTGGTTCCGGGGAGTCCTATCCTTATAAGACTAGAGAAGTGATTATCTGAATTCTTCAAAGCGAGAGAGTAGATCTCTTATTAGCTTAAGCTATGAAGCCACTAAAAAAGATTATGCTATTCAAAAAGCTTCTTGGACTTGAATCCCTTCAAGACCCTGAGCCTAGCCTACTAGTGGGCTATTTATAGGCTCAATAGGGAGTTATGTGTCCCTTGATTGTCTCCTCTTAATTAGAGATCATGGGTGTAACTACCCATTAATTCCCCCCCAACTAACTTAGTGGGACGGTTATTCTCCTCAGAGGAGGCTAGCCTCCTCATGCAAGGCTAGCCAGTTGCAGGCGAAACTAGCATCCTCATGCAAGGCTAGCCAGTGGAGGCGAGACTTGTCTCCTCAGACGAGGCTAGCCAATTTAATCGAAGCTAGCCTCTTCAGGCAATGTTAACCTCCTCATGTGAGGCTAACCAATTGAGATGGGGTTACCCTCCTTATGCAAGGCCAGCCAGTTGGAGGTGAGGCTAGCCTCCTCAGGCGAGGTTAACCTCCTTAGGCGAGGCTAGCCTCCTAAGGCGAGGCTGATCTTCAACTGAGTTGTGCCAAGAATTCAGGAGAAGGTAGAAGTTAGCTCTTAGCAGAACCGTGTAAAGCTTTAGGTGAAGCTAGAAGCAAACTCTCAGCAGAGTTGTGCTAAGCTTCAAGTGAAGCTAGGAGTTAGCCTTCTGTGTGGCTATATAAAATTTCAAGCGAAGCTAACAGTTAGTTCTCTGTGGAGCTATGAAGAGCTTCAAGGCGAAACTAGACAAACTTAGCCTCTCAGGTAAGGCTATCCCCTTGGGCTCATGCGAGGCTAAGTGTTAAGCTAACTTAGTATTATAGGCCTGCTTACGTCTCTTTAAAGGCAACCTTGACATACTGTCTGCTTCGCTGGATCAGTAAAGTCTAAATCGCTGCTTTATCCCTTGAAAATGGGTAAACTGATCGTTAGCTTGTCTGCGACTTGTCTTTTGTAAATGTCAACAAGTTAGACATCATTTAAACCGGTTGAAGAGTTGTTGGTCGGGGGAAAACCGTGCACAAAATATGTCGTTTTAAAATCAAGAGTTAAATTGTGTGTGCTTTGGCTTCCTCGATACTTCCGTTATAGCATAGAGGCTAAAACAAGTCGAATGCACAAGGACGAGAGGCGATAGAAGCTTTACCGGTCCATTCATGTGTGTGTTTAAAGTTCTTTAATATTTTAAAAAATCAAAAGAAAAGAAAGAAAGAATGAAAAGAGAAGTACGGTGAAACACGAAGAAGTGGGAAACATAGAAGAAATGGTATTTGTGATTTTTGATATATTTCTAAAACAAAGTGAAAAGATAAAGAAAACTCATAGCTACTAACTACTAATGGCTCCACCAACATGTTATCCTCTTAGTGATAGTTGCCTCACATGTATCATTGGCCATCACCAGTCCTTGGTTTAAGAGCACTTAAAAGCATGACCCATATGTCAACTTTCACATTGAAATTCAACCAACAAGTGCAACCTACACTTAAATCATCAAAACCCAATAAGAATAAGAATGAAATAAAGTAATGTTAGCTTGTTAGAGATTTAGATGTTAGAGTGTTAGATCCATCATCATGAGCCATCAATGACTCCTGTAAGAGCAAGGCCAAGTAGAGACTATTAGCTTCAAGTGAATTATCAAATAAGAAGTTAGACTAGTTAGTGGTTAGTAGTTAGTTGCCATGAGAGAAAAGATTAGCTAAACATGTAAAAAGAGTTAGAGAGAAGAAAACAAAGATAGGGTAAGAGAGCACCTTTCATAGATTGTCAAATTCTATTACAAGCACTCTTGCTTTCGAACATGTACCACTCTCTCTCCCTATTACAAGATCTATAAGAAATGAAAAATACAAAGGAGAAAGAAGAAGAACATTAATCTAAACTACCCTAAATTACAAAATGGAGATGAAAACTACCCTAAACTCTGCATATCTTGCTGAAGGAGAACCCCAGGGGTATTTATAGGTACCAGAGGAAAGACAGCCAGGGGCAAACCCTGGCCCAAAGTATGGGTGCAGCCCCACCCGTACTGCAGCAGAAACGCGGTAAGCTCTTCTAGAGCCACGCGCGGCGCTTCAAGCCGCGCGCTGTCCCGTCTGTCCCCTATCGCTGCAGGTCCCGGTTTCTGGAAATTGGCCCCCGGTTTTGATAAAACAGCCCTCTAAAGTCAATGATTATTCATGTAGGCTTTTAATAACCAATTAAATGATAATTTAGGGTCTTCTTCTTCATTGCACATCATGGACCTAGAAACATGCAAGAGAGATATTATTAGCAGAATTTAATATTAAATAAATGTGAAGATGTGATATGAAATATACAGTTTTAGAGACTAATCTCACCCCCACACTTATCCTTTACTCGTTTCGAGAAAAAAAAAACTAAAAGAATTATTACACCACTTTCGCAGGGGATTCGATTGCGCTGAGCATGTGCAACAAGCCGTTAAATCTCTAGGTTTCTCCTAGAGGAGTAGTTTTGTCTCCTGAGGGTTTTCAGCGGATTACACTCACAAAATCCATAAAGAAAGAAATCAAATATTAGTATTTTGAAAACGCATTTTGAAATAGAGAAAAGTATTGAAGTGTTTTTGCGAAAATATAAGTGATCTAAGGTCAGAGGTTAACCAAAAATTATTCTTCCTTAAACTAAGTCAAAATGCAAAATCTTATTATAAATTAAATGTAAGAATTTAAAACTGAATTGATTGTTTGATCTTTCATAAAACTCTTAAAAATTTGCACTTTGTGAACAGTGAAAATTTTTTTTTGGAATATCGACTCTAACTTTCATGTCATTTATTTAATGTATTTTTTCTTCTTTCTTTTTTTCTTTTTGTCTTCCCTTAGTTTTTTTTAGGCTTTCTTATTTACCCGGGTAGTGAGCCTTTAGCTGGTGACTCCCAAATCAGATGATCTTAGGGCACCAGATGAGAAAACATCCCTCGGACTTAAGGACTTTAGTAAACAAGGCCACAAAACTAAAGGGGATTATTTTATTTTTATCCACCATGTTAGGTATGAATAATCATACTTCCTGAGGCATAATTACCTAACTTCAATAAGTGATTTTATCATCATTTTTTTTAATATATATTTTTTACAGCATTTTTATTACATTTTCAGTCTTTGTTTAAATCCCAAAAAAATGTGTAAGTGCGGAGTGCATAAATTTAAGGCAAAAAATTTAAGATCAAATTATCTTTTTAATCTTACTTTCTTATCCTAAAATTTAAACAAGATCTATTATTTTGACACAGTTTAAAATTTCATAATTTTAGGTCTTCTTAATTCTTAAGATAATCTTAATTTTCTTAAAAATAAATCAAAACTATTTATCTTGTTTCCAAAAGTTTTGTAAAAAGAAAAAAAGAGTTTTATACAAAAGAAAATTTTAAAAAGTTCCTAAAAAAAGTGTAAAAGAAAGAAAATTTAAAACTAACCTACTTAGTAAACCCTCCCCCACACTTATCTCATGCATTGTCCTCAATGCATCGTGAATATGTATATACATGAAACAAATGGGAAGAGAAGGAAAATTACCTTATGGTGGCGGCTCCGGTGGTGATCTGATGGGGCCAAGCGTTGCTACGCAATCAGGATAATGTGGATCTTGAAGGAACCCACCAATGACCTCTCTAATATGAACCAATAAAATGTTGATTGAATGGATGGTCTTATTTAAAAAATTATCCCCATCTAATTTCTAATTTTTAAAATAATTACTGAGTCATTTTCTTCAACAGTCTTGTCTAATAATGAAGTGTGATTTTGAAATATGATTGATTTGGATTCAAATGGAGTAGGAACAAAAACTGATACCGACTCGGGAAATTGACTCAGATCAAGTCGAGAGTCAATAATGAGAGTCTAATTGGTTCAAAAATAGGGTCCAAACTAAAGAATTGATGTTCACACACTTTCCCCATCAATGAAGTGTGATCATAAGATATTGGTGATTCTATTTCACGGTGTACTGGTACAGGATTCAATGTTGACTCCAGAATAGAGAAAAAATCTGGTAAGTACCGGGGTCATTATTGAATCAAAAGTGAAATGGAATTACTCATATAAGGTTCAGGATCACATTCAGGTTCAAGTTCAATTTCAGAAAAAGAATAACTTGCTAAAATATCAATGTGGCTCTCAAAATTTTGAGCAAGTTCAAAAGGATGTAAGGAAATTGAATCTTGATTCTCGTCCACAGAAGGAACGTGAATGGGTGAAATGGTTGATTCAGTTCAGGAACGATGGGAATCAAAACTGGCTCAAGAGCGTTGCTTAATTTAGGTAACACTACAGGAGCAGGTATTGATTCAAGGATTAGACTCGAATCGCTAAATTAATGCTCTAGTTCACATTCATCTTCAAGTTCAATTTCAGAAAATGGATAACTTACCAAACTATCAAGAGGTCGATGTTGGTCAAGTTCAAGTTGATTGATAAAATTGAAGCTGGATTTCTAAAATAACATGATTCGTGAGTCGTATGAACATTAGATGGAACCGTATTCTACATTATGCGCTCGGTCTCTTGCACGAATTCGATAGTTTTTTCCCACAATGATTTTCCTTTGAGTCGTTCTAAAAAAACTACATGATTTGTGAAATTTTGATGGACATGATAAGGCTACCATTTTTTTAAATTATTTTTGGGCCTCTATCACTTCTTCCAAACTCCTTTCCAATGATAATTTTTGTTCAATTGGTGGTTCAGAAAAAGGAGTATATGAATCAAAATTGGGGAATGAATATTGTGAAAATTGTGGACAAGATGGATGAAAATTTGACTCGGGGGAGGTGAATCCCCATGAACTCTGTGAAGAGTGAAAATTATTTTGATAATTATAGTCATAGGATTGGGAATATGGGTCATATTGAGTCGGATAATCCCAACTCAGTATATATGGTTGGTTCATGTTATACATAGTAGGGTTGGAGTTATCCGAGTCAAATGAGGTCGGGGTGAAATATGGATTCATGTTAGGATTGAAATAATTATTGTTGTTGAAATCCATTTCACAATTTATAAAAAAGAAAAAACAAACAAACAAACAAACAAAAAAAGAAAACAAGCCTATGCTAGGGTTGACTCAGACTTAGACGACTCCTAACTGGTTAGACTGTCCACGGGGAGTATACTGTTAGAATCTGACCACGAGTTAATCGGTCAGGTAGGGGCAAGATCAGTGGGAGGTATCCGTGCTGGAGCAACGGGCCTAATTATGCCAAATCACTGTTCTTCGAGATTTCGCCTCTCAATCCCTAACCTTAGACACTGATTTGACAAGAGTTAACTTCTAACAACTTTTTCCTTAGGTCAATCTCTTAATGAGTCTGAGATGTCCCTAGGGGCCAACGTCTAGCAAATTTTATTTAGACTTGGGTTGTATGAGTGGGGAGGTGATTTTTGGGCTAAGGGAGGGTAATGACTTCCCCACCTTATGTTGTATTGGGTTTTGCCCTTAAGTTCAATTTGTGCAATTGTACAATATAGATAAGAATGAACACACAAAGAGAGTAAATCATCCACGTGTTTGTCCTATACTATACGCAATGCCATTTGTACAACTCCTATCAATATCACAACAATACAAAAATAAAATACAGTATATTGGAATGAAAATTGACACGTGCCTAGATGCAAATGTCTAAATCATTTTAAAACATCCAATTACCGTATTTTAATTCTTAAAATTATTTACAGTACACAGGTAATATAAATAAAAATTAGCGGCAGAGTATAAGAATATACAAGAATTTACCCAACCACACAAAAACAAGTGTGGACTTCTGCAATGCTAAAATTTTAACCTACACACCAAAAATAAAGAAGAAAGGTTAACAAAAACGTGAAATCAAACCGTTCCCATCCCCGGCAATGGCGCCAAAATTTGGTTGGGGGAAAACCTGCACAAAATATGTCGTTTTGAAATCAAGAGTTAAAGTGTGTGTGCTTTGGCTTCCTCGATACTTTCGTTATAGCATAGAGGCTCAAACGAGTCAAATCCACAAGAACAGGAGGCGATAGAAACTTTACCGATTGATTCACGTGTGTGTTCAAAGTTCCTCAATGTTTTAAAGAATCAAAAGAAAAGAAAAGAAAGAATGAAAAGATAAGTACGATGAAACACAAAGAAGTGGGAAACATAGAAGAAATGGCATTTGTAGTTTTTAGTATATTTTTGAAATAAAGTGAAAAGATAAAGAAAACTCATAGCTACTAACTACTAATAGCTCCACCAACATGCTAACCTCTTAGTGATAGTTGCCTCACATGTATCATTGGCCATTACTAATGCTTGGTTCAAGAGCGTTTCAAATATGATCCAATATGTCAACTTTC
Source organism: Agave tequilana (assembly GCA_038442645.1). Classification (NCBI taxonomy): domain Eukaryota; kingdom Viridiplantae; phylum Streptophyta; class Magnoliopsida; order Asparagales; family Asparagaceae; genus Agave; species Agave tequilana. The sequence continues at coordinate 36,552 of JAVJIF010005845.1, read as the reverse complement.
ACATCCAAGTTCAACCAACAAGTGCAAGCTACACTTAAATCATCAAAACCCAATAAGAGCAAGTATGAAATAAAGTAATGTTAGCTTGTTAGAGATTTATATGTTAGAGTGTTAAATCTATCATCATGAGCCATCAATGGCTCTTGCAAGAGCAAGGCTAAGTAGAGGCTATTAGATTCATGTGAATTATCAAATAAGATTAGCTAAATATGTAAAAAGAGTTAGAGAGAAGAAAATAAAGATAGGGTAAGAGAGCACCTTTCATAAATTGTTACCTTCTATTACAAGCACTCTTGCTTCCCAACATGTACCACTCTCTCTCCTTATTACAAGATCTACAAGAAATGAAAAATACAAAGGAGGAAGAAGAAGAATACTAACCTAAGCTACCCTAAACAAGAAAATAGAGATGAAAACTATCCTAAATTCTGCATATCTTTCTGAAGGAGAACCCCAGCGGTATTTATAGGCACCAGGGGAAGGGGGGCCAGGGGGCAAGCCCTGGCCCAAAGTACGGGCGCGGCCATGCCCATACTGTCGCAAAAATTAGGCGAAAGCCACGTTTTCGCAGCTCTTCTAGAGCTGCGAGCGCGGCACTTCAAGCCTCGTGCTGTCCCGTCTGTCCCCATCGGCTGCAGGTCCCGGTTTCTAGAAATTGGCCCCCAGTTTTGATAAAACAGCCTTCCAAAGTCAATGGCTATTCATGTAGGCTTTTAATCACCAATTAAATTGTGATTTAAGGTCTTCTTCTTCATTGCACACCATGGACCTAGAAACATTCAAGGGAGGTATTATTAGCAGAATTTAATATTAAATAAATGTGAAGATGTGGTATGAATATACAGTTTTATAGACTAATCAGTTGTCTAAAAGTTTGTCATTTTTGAGTGTCAACAAAACCCCCTTCAAAGTTTTCATAAATCCGCAATGTGATGGTTCAGATTTTGAAATACTTTGAATTGCCTCGGGTGTTCAAAAGGGTGAGCATTCACCAAGTAGAACTCCTCAAAGGAATTAGAACTGTGACTGAAAATTATTCAGAGGTTAAGAACATGATAACATCTGTCTGAGCATGAGAGTTCACTAGGGACAAAAGAGAGCAGATCTAGAAATCCGTCTATTCAGAGGTAATGTAGACATAACAGGGTAGGGATAGCTAGAAAAGAGGGTTCGCTGTTCAGATGTGATAAACTGGACATAACAACGAGAATGGTCCATACCGGACTGAAAAGTTAGATTTGGGTACCCATCAGTTCAGAGGTGACGAACTGGACATAACTGATTAGGAATTACCAGATACGAACCTTGTCATTCAGAGGTGTCTAACTGGACATAACGAAAGAAGGGTGAGATTAGATATTCATCAGTTCATAGGTACTGGACATAACCGATTAGAAATTATCAAACTCAGAGTGTTTACTATTCAGAGATGTTGACTGGATATAACCGTAAACGAAAAGGGGAGACTTGACTATCTGTTGGTTCAGAGGTGATGAACTGGACATGACTAATTGAGAAGCCATCAAGCTCAGGATTTTGTCATTCAGAGATGATGAACTAGACATGATGACAAAATTAAGGTGAACTCAGTTTTAGGGACCCATCTGTTCTGTGGTGATTAACTGGACATGATAGACTAAGATAATAAATTCTGAATCCATTGTCAGAGGTAGTTGCATTAACTTAGCAGCTAGTCCACTAAGGATTGCAAAGATAAATTGGATCTAGGCACCCGTCGGTTCAAAGGTAATATGAACATAACCAACTAAGAGACACCAGGATTGCAATTCTCTGTTCAGAGGTAGTCATATTAACTTAACTGCAAGAACTTCCGGCCCCGACGGAGAAAAGGAGAACAAGGTTATGGACTCGTCTGTTCAGAGGTGATAAACTGGACATGACAGCTAGAGTACGAAAAAAGGGGAGAGACCTAGGTACATGTCAGTTCAGAGGTAATATGGACATAATCGATTGAAAGTTACTAGACTCAAAGCTCTATCGTTCAGAGGTAAAAAAAACTAGACATGACGGCAAAGGAGTAATCCCCACTAGACTGGAAGATGAGACTTTACTATCTGTCAGTTCAGAGGTAACATGGATATAACCGATTGAGAAATCACCAAGCTCAGAATTTCTACCATTCAGAGGTGACAAGCTGGATATGACGATAAAAGAAGTAATTTCGCTAGGAAAAATAGGATTTGATCATAAATTCTGTGAAAAATTGGTATTTCCTTGGGAAATTATTTGGAAGAAATTATCAGAGGTTGTTTTCCATTGATTTTGCAAAGGGGAAAACTTATAAAAAAAGGGTCGAGGAGCTAAATTACAAGTATTCTAAAAAGATTACAAGTAGATCTTCTTTGAGATTCTGAAGAAGTGTGCCGATAGTAGTCTGGTCAGCGTGTGCGACCACTTTGTCCCTTTGATCATGCGATCCACGGGATTCCCTTCTACCTGGTTCGGGGAATCAGAGAACAGAAGGTTGGTAGAACCCTCTTGTTACTTCTCAAACCACCTCCACTTGAGAATTCTTTCTCGTCTGGTTCCAAAAATTCCTTGAGAGGAAGGAAGGTATTAGGGTATTAGCACCCTGATTAGAGAAGCAGTTCTCTGAATTCTTGGAAGCAAGAAAACAGATCTCTGTTTAGCCGTCTCTCAGTGCGTTTCTTTGCCTGTTCGCGTGTGTATCTTCTTGTGCCTCTGGTGGGCTATTTATAAGGAGAGCAGGGGTATAATTGTCCCTTGAAAATCCGAAAACAGATTGAGTCAATCTATTTAAATCTAGAAAGTAGCCTTGCTGCGAGGCTAGAATCAGCTTCTGCGAAGTTAGAAATAGCAGGTAGCGTCAATCTCCTAATCTATTTTGATTCTTTCCAAATAATTAAAAGATCTCCCCTGATCTTCTTACTTGTTTTAGGAGAGTCAAGAGATTATGGTAAACAACAACCAAATTTGATCTCAGATTTGATCTCGATTAGATTTGATCTTGAATAGATTTGATCTCATCTAGAGATTTAATTGGTCAAAGGTTGACCATAACAGACCCGCAGCGGAGCTGTCGCGTCGAGCTCATAGCGGAGCTGAAAGGAGCATCTGGCGAAGTCAGAAGAAAGCTCTTCAGCGGAGCTGGATAAACATCTGTGGTGAAGCTACCATCCTTCTGCGCGGTTGTGTATGACTTCGAGCGAAGCTAACTCTCTGCGGAGTTAACTGAGCACTTCAGGCGAAGCTGGAAGTTAGCTCCCTGATGGAGCTTTGAATGGCTTCAAGGCGATGTTGGACAAACTTAGTCTCTCAGGTGAGGCTATCTCCTCGGGCTCAGTGATGCTAAGTGTTGAGCTAACCTAGCATCTTAGACCTTCTTAGGTCTCTTCAAAGACAATCTAGGCTCACTGTCTGCTTCACTGGATCAGTAGAGTCCAAGTCGCTCATTTGTCCCTCGGAGATGGGTACAGAACTGATCGTCAGCTTGTCTATCACTTGTCTTTTGTAAATATCAACAAGTTTAGATATTGTTCAGGCCAGTCAAGAATCTTGTCTTTTTTAGAGTATCAACAAGACCCCCTTCAATGTTTTTGAAAGTCTGCAATGGAATGGTTCAGGCTTCGAAATACTTTGAATTGCTTTGATTGATGGTATATGAAGTACGAACGTCGCCATGGTGGTTGAGTTCAGTTTCGCTTTCAATCCTACTTCCAGATTAGAATAAGTTCACCGAGGAATCGTATAGATTCGCGATTCTGGATTGCTTCACGTCTGAGTAGCTCTGCGTTCGAGCTTCCCGGAGTAGATTCGCTTCAAATTGGTCTTGGAACGTCGTTCCTTTCCCGAGGCCAACTGCTTTCAGCTAGTTATGAGAAGGATTGCCCCTTTTTCGAGGTTAGAATAACCTCTCTTGCATTAACGAGGAAGATCATTGCTTCCTTGTGCAATTCCGAGGGAGACTATTCCCTTTCTCAAGGCTCAATAAATGCCTTAAATTCGCTCGCGCTTCTAAGCTTGAAGCAGCGGCGGTGCGATCAGGCCATGAGGCCTATAAATGGGACACTTGAAGTCCTCTGCAGAGAAGCAGTCTGTTCATGACTTCTCCTGATTGTTCAGAGAAGTATACCCAGATTTCTAAAATAGTGGGGGTGCCTACTCTGGTCATTAACCGGCCAAGAACTGATAAGTCTCGGTCATCCAGAAACTTTACCAATAGACTAATAACTTTAGGGAGTTTATCTCCCTTAATTTAGCTTTATCAGCTGCCTCAGGATTGATTTTCCTTGTTCTTCATTTTGTATCTGACTGATTTGAATCTGTTGAATCTGCCGGTTAAGTTTACCACATAGGCAAGAATTGGAACTTAGTCTCTTCAAGGTTGAGCTAGTCTTGCTATATAGGTGGAGTCAAGACTGTGTCCCTCTGGATCAGTCTGGCTTAGCCATATAGGCGAGGCTAGGACTTAGCTCTTTTTAATGCACCTTCAGTATAACTGTCTTAGGCGGAGCTAAGAATTGGCTTACGCTGAGCTAGCCCATCATCACTGTGCAAGCGAGGCTATCCTCTGCTTAACTGAAATCCATCCTTAAAGCGCAACTGGATCGGATATAAATTAATTCGCCTAAAGAATTTGACTTAGCGTACCATTCTTGCATTTTTTCTTTGCTTTACTGCTAACCTGTTTTCCATCTTGCATTGCAGTGAACTGTGCTCACCCGTCTTTCATCTTAATAAAAGAGACCAGAAACTTATCTCTTGAAACTTTAATCCTAAGCAGGAGGAAACAACTGGGGCAGCTAATGCGTGTTCCTAGAAGAGGTTGGCAGTCGCTTATCCGAGATGATCCACATCGAGAAGGGGCTGGTAGTCGCTTATCCGAGATGATCCACTTCAGGAAAGCAGACGTCACCTGCAAGGTCTCGGATCTTTCCTTTGCCAATTTTGATCAAAGAAGATCCGGCTTTCTGGTGGCAATCGGTCCTTTGCCAATTTTCATCAAAGAAAATCCAGCTTCTTGATGACAAAATCTGTCATTATGCGAAGGATTACGGCATTATGCAGGAGGAAAGCCTTTCGTGTCCAGTTAGTTTGGCTTGGAAATAGATAGGAACTTGTATGCCTTTGGAGCAATGATTCGGTTGTACGAACCACCTTGATGTAGCGCCAATGTATCTTCCCTTTTGAATCAATAAAAGTTTATTTTGTGCTATTTATCTGCTTTGTTTCTCTCCTTTTTGATTCGAGAACACCTGAGGTGGACCAACTTAGGCAAGTCTTTTCCCTAGGAGGAAATGAGAATTCTCAGCCGAGATAAATTTCCAGCGAAGCTGAAAACAGATTTTTAAATAAATCAGGAGCCAGTTTCTGATGAAGCTAGCACGGAATTTCTGCGAAGCTAGAGATATGCTTTTAGCGGAGCTAAGGCATGTTTCTCAGCGAAGTTATTCAAGCATCGCGCTAAGTCAACACTGGACTCACAGCGGAGTTAGCCCTTAGCGGAGCTAAAGTAACGCTTCTCGGGAAGGCGCTTTAGGCGCCGTTTCAAATTAATTTAAAACAACTGTCTGCGCTCCTTTCGAGGAGGCGACATTTAGGTAATCATCAGCCTATAAAAGCCTGATCGGGCTGAAAGAGAAGGCACCACTTTTCTTTGAATTTTCAGAGCACTCTGACTCTTTTCTTCTTCTTCCTCCTTTGTTTGGAATTTCAAGAACTTCTTCTTCAGTTCTCCGATGGCTCCTGATTGCTAATAAAAGGAACAATCAAAGAGTTTAAGTATTTACCGTGTAGCTTGTGGCTAACGGGTCGTGTCCACGAGGAGGAATGCGATGGAAGCTTTTCGGTGAATCGCTCAAAAACAAGGAATTGCGTTCGTTTTTTAATGGAAAAGAGGATGGAAAGAAAGAGATGATTAAAAGAGAAATTGCAACTTTTTAGAAAAGGATTTGGAGAAGGTGATTTAAAAAACTTGAGAATTATTTTGTTGTTTTATAATAAGAAAGCAAATCTGGGCTCACTATCACACTATTCAATTGTTCATTCTTCTCTTAAAATGTTAAGTGCCTCAAGTGATCATTTGCAAAACTTAAAGTTTATTTTTAGAAAGTTTGAAGCAAAGCACATAAGATGATTAGAAGAGTTTGGTTTTTTCTTCAAGAAATCGTTAGAATTGAATATTAAATCTTCAAGCGCGAAGAAGGAAGAATGAAGTAAAAATAATTCAAGAGATGTTCATAAAAGAAGTGAGAGTTTAACAATCCAAACTCATCCTCATGTGCTTTCAAGAACACTTTCAAAAAGAAAGGCTTTAAGTAAGGCATTCATATGAGTCATTGGGTCTTTTTCTTTTAAGAAGAGCAAGAGAGAGTTACGATAGCGAGCCCAGAAAACTATTTAGTTACTCATAGAAAACAACGAAGAAAACATGAAAATAATGCAAACCATACCATGCTGCAAGTGGAAGAAAACGCGGCTCGACTCTTGTATTGATGTCACTTCAATCTTCAAGTACAAGCACTCAGTTCCTATCTCTCACGAGTTTTGATACTGGAATACAAAGTAAAAAACAAGATTACAACTTTTGTGCTAGCTAACAAAGAGCCTAAATCCTAAGAAAATAAATACAAATTCTAATCCTAGTCTTCGCTGCATTTTTCCTTGCTGAAACCAGTATTTATAGCCAAAAACCAAACGAGGAGGATCCCAGGAAGATTGGGGGAGCAAACGCTCCCTCAACTGCCACAAGATAGCCGCGAAAACGCGGCATAGGCCGCGTTTCCGCAGCCCTGGTGTGGCTAGATGGCCACACCCAGTTGGGTGGGATTGCTGCTTTGGTGGGTATCCTGTATCATCTTCTGGTTTTCTTGTTTCTGCTCCAAACGTTGACGAAACAGCTTTTGATTGTGTGGCTTCAACCGCTCGATTCAGGGAGGATTCTTCTCAACCTCTTGATATGCCAAGATTTAGCTGTGATTTCTTCATTTCGAATTTATTCTGAATTAATTCAGAATTTGGTGGGCTTTTGGGCTTGTTTCTCTTTTCTTTCTTTAAGCACTTGGGCCTACATTTAGCAAAGAAAAAGAAAACTTATTAATAGGATTTATTACTAAAAGCATGGTAAGGTGACAATGTAAATGCAACATATGTGACTAATCACACCCCCACACTTATCTTTTGCTCGCCCTCGAGCAAAACATCAGATTAATTCTAATCAATTATTAGACCACTTTCGCAGGTCACTCGATTGCACTGAGTATGTGCAACAAGCCGTTAAATCTCTAGGTTACCCCTATAGGACGAGTTTTGTCTCGTGAGGGTTTTCAGCAGATTGAACCCACAAAATCCAAAAAGAAAGAGAAAAAAGTTAGTATTTTCGAAAAGCATTTTGAGAAGAGAAAATATTTGAAGTATATTTGTAAGGCTTTAAGTAATCGATAAGTTATAGGAATATCAAATTTTTCATTCATAAACTTAGTCTCTATTCAAAAACATGTCATCAATTAAAGTAAGGCGTCAAATTGTACTTCTCATCTAGTCTATTAATTTTACCCTGAGTCGTATGCACCATCGTGACTGTGAAGTTGACTAAGAATTTTTTTTAACATTAACTCCTATGCCTTATATTTATTTATTTTTGGTGAAAATTTATTCCTCAATTTCATTAGGCTTTCTAATCTGCCCATGTAACGAGCATTCAGTCGGTGACACCTAAACCGGACAGTTTTAGGGCACCAGGTGAGAAAACGCCCCTAAGGACTTAAACACTCGAGCAGATAAGGCCACAAAATCAAGATTTTTATTTATACGATGTACCCCTTTTAGGCGTGAATACTTATGCTTCATGAGGCATAAATACCCAGCTTAATCAGAGGATTTATATACACATTTTTTTCAAACTTATCTAATTATCTTTTGCATAAATACTAAGGCTTGCTTAGGCCAAAGCACCTAGCTAATCAATAATTAGACTTGTTTTCTTTCATAATATTTTTTTATAAGACATAACAGTCTCTGTTTTTAAACCCCAAGTGTGTAAGTGTATTTAGTGTGCATATGTCATCAAGGTAAATATCAAGACTAAATTACTTTCACAAATTTTCTTCCTGAACCTAAAAATCAAACAAGTTATCTTATTTTGACCAAGTGTAAGAAATCCTAATTATGATTCTCCTATTCCTTAAAATTGACTTAATTTCTTACTAAAAATATATTAAAATATTGTCTACCCCTTTCAAAAGTTTTTTTTGTTTTTTTTGTTTTTATATATATATATATTTTTATATTAGTTAGTCATGTTAGAACCCTCCCCCACACTTATCTCATGCATTGTCCCCAATGTATGAAAGAAATGTATAAAAGCATGAAATAAAATGGAAAGGAGGAAAGTTACCGATACACTGGGTCAAAAAGACCCGTTGCCGTTTCATTTACCGGCACCGATTCCAAGAAAAGTTTAAGGCGTTGACCATTTACCTTAAAGTTATTTCCATTCTTGGTGTCACTGATCTCAACTGCACCGTGTGAAAACACGGTTTTTACAACGAATGGCCCAGTCCATCTCGATTTCAATTTTCCTAGAAAAAGATGAAGCCTAGAATTATAGAGTAAGACTTTTTGTCCAGGGCAAAGGTTTTTCTTATGATGTGCTTGTCATGGAAAATCTTGACTCTATCTTTAGTGATCCTAGCATTTTCATAAGTCTCATTTCTCAATTCCTCTAATTCGGAAATTTGTAATTTTCGAAGGTCACCAGCCTTAGTCAAGTCGAAATTCAACTGCTTGATTGCCCATAAGGCTCGGTGCTCTAACTCAACGGGCAAGTGACAAGGTTTGCCATAGACTAACCTATAGGGAGACATTCCTAGAATCGTCTTGAAAGCGGTCCTTTAGGCCCATAGAGCATCTACGAGTTTGATGGACCAATCTTTTCGGTTTTGGTTTACAGTTTTCTCCAATATAAGCTTGACTTGTCTATTTGAAACCTCAACTTGCCTACTGGTTTGAGGATGATAAGGTGTGGACAACTTGTGAGTTATGGCATACTTTCGCATAAGAGCTTCTAAAAACCTATTGCAAAAGTGAGTGCCATTATTACTGATGATAGCACGAGGGGTTCCGAAGCGTGAAAAATTGTTCTCTTTTAAAAACTTTATGACAACTTTGTTTTCATTAGTTTTACAAGGAATGGCTTCTACCCACTTGGACACATAATCCACGGCAACCAATATGTTTGGTTCCCAATTGAATTAGGAAATGGACCCATAAAGTCGATGCCCCAGACATCAAAGAGTTCTATTTCTAGAATTGGGTTGAGGGGTATCATATTTCGGTTTGAAATCCTTCCTACCATTTGGCATCTAGGGCACGTCTTGCAAAATTCATAAGCATCCTTGAACAGAGTGGGCCAATAAAACCCACTTTCTAGCACCTTTTCAGTAGTCTTGCGGGGACCAAAGTGTCCACCGCATGCAAGTTCGTGACAAAAGGATAGAACACTCTTAACCTCCTCATCGGGAATGCATCTCCTAATAATTTGGTCAGAACAGTACTTGAAAAGATACGGTTCCTCCCAAAAGAAATACCATACTTGGGATAAGAACCGGTAAACATCATTTTTGGACCAATGAGACGGAGTTTGATTTGTGACTAAGTAATTCACTATATCAGCAAACCAAGGTTCCCTAGAGATAGCTAAGAGATGTTCATCAGGAAATCCTCATTTATGGGTAATTCGTTGCATGGAGAATTAGGGATCCGTGAGATGTGGTCAACAACGACATTTTCTACGCCTTTCTTATCTCGAATCTCAAGATCGAATTCTTGAAGAAGGAGGATCCAACGAATGAGTCGGGCCTTGGCATCCTTCTTCATCATGAGGTACTTAAGCGCAGAATGATCGGTGAAAACGGTAGTTTTGAACCCTAGTAGGTAGGGACGAAACTTCTATAAGGCAAACACTACTGCCAAGAATTCCTTCTCAGTCGTAGTGTAGTTCAGTTGAGCATCGTTGAGAGTCCTACTAGAGTAGTAGATCACATGCTGCTTGTTATCAATGCGTTGTCCTTGGACAGCGCCTATGGCAAAATCAGAAGCATCGCACATGATCTCAAACGGCTTAGACCAATCCGGTGCAGATATGATTGGTGCAGAAATAAGCTCTCTCTTAAGCTTCTCTCAAGAATTTATGCATTCAGCATCGAAAGTGAAGGACACATCCTTAGCTAACAGATTAGTCAAGGGCCTAGCAATTTTGCTAAAATCCTTGATAAATCTTCGATAGAAACCAGCGTGTCCTAAGAAGGATCTAATGTCCTTAACGCATTTGGGTATGGGAAGCTTAGCAATAACCTCGATTTTGGCTCTATCCACTTCAATTCCTTTCTTGGAGATTTCATGACCTAAGACAATTCCATGTTTTACCATGAAGTGGCATTTCTCCCAGTTCAGTGTTAGATTTTTCTCAGCACAACGTTGGAGGACGAGTTCTAGATGGTGGAGACATTGAGTGAATGAATCTCCGTAGATGGAGAAATCATCCATAAAGATCTCTAAGAATCGTTCTATTATATCAGAGAAAAGACTCAACATGCAACGTTGAAACGTTGCTGAGGCATTGCATAAGCCAAAGGGCATTCGACGATAAGCAAATGTCCCAAATGGACAGGTAAACGTAGTCTTTTCTTGGTCCTTAGGAGCGATAGGGATTTGGTTATAGCCCGAGTAACCATCCAAGAAACAGTAATACTCGTGACCCGCCAAATTTTCAAGCATTTGATCAATGAAGGGAAGTGAAAAATGGTCCTTACGAGTTGCAGCATTTAGTTTTCTGTAGTCAATGCAAACTCGGATCTTCGTGGGAAGTCGAGTTTGAACCAACTCTTTGTTCTCGTTTTCCACTACGGTGAAACCGGATTTCTTCGGAACCGCGTGGACAGGACTGACCCATTGGCTATCAGAAATGGGATAAATTATCCCATTGTCTAAGAGTTTTATGATTTCAGCATGAACAGCCTCTTGCATTATAGGGTTTAACCTATGCTGCGGGTCTCTCTTAGGTGTGGCGTCTTCATTGAGATGAATGCGATGTTGAATGATGGTTAGACTTAATCTCTTGATATCAGTCATAGTCCACCCAATGGCTTCCCTATGTTTTTTTAGAATAGCTTTCAGATCTTCTTCTTCCCCGTCATTTAAATGGGAGACAATGATGACAGGAAAGGTCTCTTGTTCGCCTAGATAGGCGTACTTGAGATGCGCAGGTAGGGCTTTCAATTCTAAGGAAGAGGAAGGCTCACTGGAAGGACTAGTCAAATCTGTTGGCTCCATTGTTGGTGAAATAGGGTTTGAGACCCAATTCACAGCAGAATCTACAACCTGATCAAGATTAAAGTCGTCAGACTCTAACCCGAAGTCACTCTCCATTTCTAATTCCAATTCTTCCCCATGTTCACTTGTCAAGTTCTCAATTAGATTGACTTCAAATGTTTGGTCCTCGATATCGCGGGGTTGTTTTCCTAGATTGAAGACATTGACTTCTCTAGTCATGTCCCCAAAGGTTAATCTCATAGACCCATTCCTACAATTGATGATGGCATTAGCAGTAGCAAGGAATGGTCATCCTAGGATAACAGGAGTTTGAGCTCTATGATTGAGTTGGACACAGGTTGTGTTTCTAAAACTATGAAATCAACAGGGTAAATGAACTCTCCTACCCGGATCAGGACATCATTAATCTCCCCTTTTAGAACTTTAACAGAACGGTCAGCCAGTTGGATGTGACTCGAGTTGGACTAAGATAGCCCAACCCGAGTTGTTGATAAACAGAGAATGGAAGCAAGTTAATACTTGCCCCCAAGTCAAGAAGTGCACGACTAATCTCGGCTTGTCCTTTGTACAGGCAATGGTGGGACTACCTGGATCCTTGTACTTGACAGGGATCGGACCCGATAATAGCTCACTAATGTTAGTGGCTAAGAAGACCTTTTTTGGAACATTAGTCTTTCTCTTCTTGGTGCACATGTCCTTAAGAAACTTAGCATAGGAAGGAACTTGTTGGATGGCATCAAGAAGTGGCACATTTATCTTCACTTGGTTAAATATCTCAATTATCTTGTCCATGTGAGGATTTTGCTTGTTGTTTTTCAGCCTATTAGGAAATGGTACTATAGGCTGCTGCACCTGGCTGGCTGGCTTGTCTTTTTTAGATTCGTCAGAATTGGAAGAAATTGGATTAGATGAGGTGGAAGCTTGATTGTGGTTGTGCTGCATGGGATTGATTGGTGTTGACACTTGGTTATCAACTCTCTTTCCTGACCTTAATGTATGAACGGCATTACATTGATTGAATGAATGATCCTCAGCCAAATGAGCTTGTTGAGAATTCCTCGGATTGGTGACTGGCTGACTAGGCAGGGTACCCTTTTGTCTCTCATTCTGTGGAGTGGCTAGTTGACTCATTTGAACCTCTAACCTCTGGATAGTTTGCATGAGAGAATCTTGATTTTTCATATATCTCTCCATGTTTCTTTCAAAATCAGTCATTCTCCTTTCTAATTGAGGATTCTGGAAGGAGGATTGTGGAGCTTGGTTGGGAAAGTTCTGTTGATAATTCGGAAAGTTTGGTGGATGGTTGGGAGAATTATTATGAAAGTTGGAGAAGTTGGGTTGATGATTGGAAGAATTATTATCATGATGGAAGTGGCTAGCATGATTTGATCGTGAATGGTCAGAGTTATTTTGGCTCCATGAGAAATTAGGGTAATTTCTCCAGCCAGGATTGTACGTGGGTGCGTAGGGTTATTGTTCGGCCTTGAAAAGGCCGCATTCATCGGTTCATGGTAGGGTTGCTGAGCCTGAAACACAGGGCACTCCTCGAACACATGATTCATGGCTTGACAGTAAGTGCAGCCCGGGGTTGGAAATTGGTTCGGGCTAACTTGATTGACTAGACTTGGTTATTTTATTTCTAGAGCTTCCAGTCTTCTAGCCAGGTTAGCTAACTTAGCCTCATTAGCGATGGATGATTCGATAGAATGGAGACCTCCTTTTGAAGAGATGGAGTTAGGATTCCTAGAGGTCTCACTAGCAGATTCCCATTGGATGGTCTTCTCAGCTAGATTTTCATACAAATCCTATCCTTCATCTTCATCTTTCTGCAAGAAACCCCCTTGGCACATACTTTCTAAGAGGGTTTTGGTGGAATAGTTTAAACCGTCATAAAGAATTTGGCACTGTCGCCATTTCTCTATTTCATGATGTGGACATTAGACAAGGAGGTCTTTAAAGCGTTCAAAGTACCTCCAGAACGGTTCACTAGGTTCTTACTTGAATTGCATGATCGTCTTTCTAATAAGAGCGGTTTTATGAATTGGATAGAATTTCTTCAAGAAGACCTTGATGAAACCATCCCAGGATATGATAGAACCGGCCGCTAAGCTATAGAGCCACTTCTTTGCTAGGTCCTTAAGTACAAAAGGGATAAATCTCAACCTAATAGCATCGTCTACAAGGTGTGAGATTTTCATTATTAGACATACTTCCTCAAATTCTCTTATGAAGAAGTAGGCATCTTCGGACTCTAGGCCATGAAACTTGGGGAGTGTGTTGATGAATTGAGGCTTAGCTTAAAATTGTATTAACCAACCGATTGAAGTAGAATGCAAGATGGAAGTGAGGTTCTAATGGGGTAGAACCTATCCTGCAGTGATGTTGATTGAGCCATTACCGGATCTGATCTTGGTTCAAACTTGGGTGGTGATGTGTTTCTAGTCAACCTAGATGAATTAGGGTCTCTCGACCACACTTGCATACACAAACACAATCACAATCACAACAAGTTCAAACAACAATCAACAAGAGTAATCAACCAAGCCTAGTCTAAGGTAACCTCGACCTAGACAACTCCTAACTAGTTGATTGTCCACAGGAGGTAGAATGTAGACTTTGACCATAAGCTAATCAGCCAGGTCAGGGCAAGATTGGTGGGAGGTTATCCTTCAAAAACGTTCCTTAATTAAGTAACCACCAATCTTCGGGCTTTTGGCCCTCAATCCCCTTCCTAGACACTGATTTGGCAGGAGTCAATTTCCAACACCTTCCCTCTTTAGGATAATCTCCTAGTGAGTTCGAGATGTCCCTAAGGCCAACGTCTATCAGATTTTACTTAGGCTTAGGTTTGTGAGTGCTTGGAATCTGATTTTTTGGCTAAGGAAGGGTGATTAAATCCCCACCTTATCTTGTTATTGGGTGTTGCCCTTAAAATCAATTTTGTGCAAGTGTACAAGATAAACAAGATTCACTCAAAGCGAAATGAGTCCTATTCTGAATGCAATGCGTACGTACCTTGCTCCAGCACTCTTCAACAGTAAAGTAAATGAATTGAAAAGACTCGTAGAATGCAAACGTCTAGTCAATTTTTTAAACTTTTCAACAAGTGTTTTACTATTGGCTTAAAACAGGGATGATGGATAGCAGAAATAGCACAAATATAACATACAAAAACTTAAATTTTTGCGAGCAATATGTCATGCAAAAAAAGTTTTTAGTAGTCCAATGAATTTTTCAGTTTTGCAACGCAATTTCTTGAAATTCTGTTTCCTATTTTCGAGAGTAGCGGCACAGAATTTGCAAGTCTTCTCTTGCAAAGCTTGAATGCTAAATCTTGAATCTTCAAGTCCCTGAAACAACATACAAAACTTGTTAGAAAATAAATACACCGTTCCCTCCCCGGCAACAGCGCCAAAAATTGATTGCTAATTAAAGGAACAATCAAAGAGTTTAAGAATTTATCGTGTAGCTTGTGGCTAACGGGTCGTGTCCACGAGGAGGAATGCGACGGAAGCTTTTCAGTGAATCGTTCAAAAACAAGGAATTGCGTTCGTTTTTTAATGGAAAAGAGGATGGAAAGAAAGAGATGATTAAAAGAGAAATTACAACTTTTTAGAAAAGGTATTGGAGAAGGTGATTTAGAAAACTTGAGACTTGTTTTATTGTTTTATAATAAGAAAGCAAATCTGGGCTCACTATCTCACTACTCAATTGTTCATTCTTCTCTTAAAATATTAAGTGTCTCAAGTGATCATTTGCAAAACTTAAAGTTTATTTTTAGAAAATTTGAAGCAAAGCACATAAAAGGTTAGAAGAGTATAGTCTTTTCTTCAAGAAATCGTTAGAATTGAATAATAAATCATCAAGCGCGAAGAAGTAAAAATGAAGTAAAAATAATTCAAGAGATGTTCATGAAAGAAGTGAGAGTTTAACAATCCAAACTCATTCTCATGTGCCTTCAAGAACACTTTCAAAAAGAAAGGCTTTTAAGTAAGGCATTTATATGAGTCATCGGGTCTTTTTCTTTTAAGAAGAGTAAGAGAGAGTTACGATAGCGAGCCCAGAAAACCGTTTAGTTACTCATAGAAAACAACGAAGAAAGCATGAAAATAATGCAAGCCATACCGTACTGCAAGTGGAAGAAAACGCGGCTCGACTCTTGTATTGATGTCACTTCAATCTTCAAGTACAAGCACTCAGTTCCTCTCTCTTACAAGTTTTGATACTGGACTACAAAGTAAAAAACAAGATTATAACTTTTGTTCTAGCTAACAAAGAGCCTAAATCCTAAGAAAATAAACACAAATTCTAATCCTAGTCTTTGCTGCATTTTTCCTTGCTGAAATCAGTATTTATAGCCAAAAACCAAACGAGGAGGATCCCGGGAAGATTGGGGGAGCAAACGCTCCCCAACTGCCACAAGATAGCCGCGGAAACATGGCTTGGGCCGCGTTTCGGCGGCCCTGGTGTGGCCAGATGGCCACACCCAGTTGGGTGGGATTGCTGCTTTGGTGGGTATCCCGTATCATCTTCTGGTTTTCTTGTTTCTGCTCCAAACGTTGACGAAACAGCCTTTGATTGTATGGCTTCAATCGCTCGATTCAGGGAGGATTCTTCTCAACCTCTTGATATGCCAAGATTTAGCTCTGATTTCTTCATTTCGAATTTATTCTGAATTAATTCAGAATTTGGTGGGCTTTTGGGCTTGTTTCTCTTTTCTTTCTTTAAGCACTTGGGCCTACAGTTAGCAAAGAAAAAGAAAACTTATTAATAGGATTTATTAGCTAAAAAGCATGGTAAGGTGATAATGTAAATGCAACATATGTGACTAATCAGCTCTCAAAAGACGGGCAGGAAAAGAGGTAGCAACCTCTACGATGGAGGGTCCTTCTCCTCCTCCGGTCATCGAATGACCTATCGCGGATAGGGATCTTTCCTTTTTGATTAGAGATTTTCATCTCTCTCTTAAAGCCAATTTCTGGCTATCTTTCGATGAATTTAGAGCGATCAATCATGATCTGGTGATCTTAGGGAGTTCAATTCCCTGAATTTCCCTTGATTTCTTGATTGGGAATCTTAGAACCGAAGGGTCTCTTCTTCAAGCTTTCAAGCGAAGCTATCCCTTAGGCGATTCACATCCTATTGAATGATAGAATGCGAAGCTAAACTTTGGAGTGTAACTAAAAAGGACCTTAGTGTCCTTAAAATAATTTTTAGGCAACAGTACCTTTATGACGAAGTTAGCCCCTAGGGCTTCGTCGCGTTCTATTGTTCGAGGTCAAGCTTCCAGAGCGAAGCTAACACTTGGATATTTTCCTGCATCCTGCCTTCATGTGGAGTGCGAAATTAAGCTGCAGTTGCGAAGCTAAGCTTCGGGGCGAAGCTATTGTTAGGCCAGCTTCGCTCGGATAGCGAAGCTATGCCTTAACAAAAATTACATTCTTGTTTTAGCTCTCGTTTGGCTGATGAACTAATCATTGTTTCTCCTTATTTTTGCAGTGCACTATACTCCTGGTTCTCTGAACAATCTCTTTGGCACAGCCAGGGGGCTAGATGATAACGTCAGCCTGCAGTTTCAAAGGCAGGCTTCACTATTCAGCGAGCGAAATGCTCCTGCTCGGGATGCACTTATTCATGGTGGGGATCAGCGCACCATGAGGAGCATCTTAACTACTGCTCCCCTTGAAGATTCTGACCGAAGAATCTATCAAAAGCCCAGCTTCATGTTCGGAGATGCAGCGCCTGACAACGATTACCAGCTGCAAGTCAGAGAGGGGCAGTGGATTTTCAAATTGGATGGTGAGAAGTACTATCTCCCATCTAGCAAGCGGCATTTTCCTTTGTCCTTCTTTCAATGTGTGACGAGGGCTCAGAAGATGCAGTGGCAAGTGACTCGGACTACTGACTCCGTTCATGTAGTCCCCTGGTTACACAAGAGCGGGTCCTCTTCGCTGCATATTGGGTCTCCACCCTGGGAATGTACTTCCAGACATCCAAGTGGGAGAAAACCCTGTGGTGGCTCAGACCTTTGGAAATCAATTCTTTAAGGTTTGTGGCAATTATCCAGCCACTGATTTCAGGACTCCAGAGTGAATTCACCCTCCCAAGGCATGGTGGAGAGACTTGACTCTATATGTCTGATTGAGGCTAAACCTGTACACAAAATACGAGATTTCAGAACTTATAATAAAAATGTGCAAGTGCTCAATTCTTCCGCGATAGCAAGTGGCTATGCGGGTCGTGATCCACAAGGAGGGTTTTGCGATAGAAGCGTTTACGTTCTTTATTGAAATCGTTATGAACACAAAACGAAAGTTCTTCTTTGGTTAAAGTTAAGAAAATAAGAAAGAGTCAATAGTTAAAGTTAAGAAGAAAATGAGAGATGAAGAAGGTGAAAAAAATCAGAAAACAGCGGAAGTGACTATGTACAAATGAGTCAAAAAGAAAGAGTTGGAAGAAGTGGTGATTTAATTTACAGAAATAAAAGAAAAGAAATAAAAACAATTGCTTACCTTCTTTTCACCAAAAGCTTACCTTGAGTCTTCAGCGACGATTTTACCTTGAAGTGGAGGCATTCAGCGCATAGCCCATAAGATTTGATTATTGGTCTCTTCTACATTACATCATCAAGACTACTTCAAGAATGAAATGATACAGAGAGAGACTCCATTCCATCGTCATGAGCTATCGGTGGCACTCGCAACGGCAAGGCTCTTTCGATGCTTTTAGACTCACTTGGAAGACAATTGTACCAAAAGAAAAGTAAAATAGAAAAGAAGAAGAAGAAGAAGACTAAACAGAAGTACATACACAGAAAAAATATCGATTTGATTTCATAACAATCAAAGAAAAGAAATAAGTCTTACACCGGTGTCACTCCAGCTCAAGCTCCATTCTTGCTCTTCGATGAAAGTCTGATCTTCTCTTATTTACATAAATGAAAATTACAATTACATGAACAAGAAAAACAAAAACCTAAACTAAGAGATGAAAAACTAGTCTAAATCCTAACTCTGCATTGTCGTCTACTTTTCAGTGCAGATACTGGCCTTTTATAGGCATAAACCCAGTAAGGAGGATCCCGGGGAGATCGGGGGAGCAAACGCTCCCCTTAACTCCCCAAGATTGCAGCAGAAACACGGCTTTCGCCGCGTTTCCGCGGCCAGGGTATGGCCAGGTGGCCACACCCTGTTGGTGGGTCAGCTTGGTTTCGCCCTCTGACTTTATCTAGAGTTGGTTTGTCAGTTTGAGTCCCGGATTCTGATGAAATGGCCTTGGATTCTTGGCTTTAACCGATCGATTCTGAGAGAATTCTTCTCAACCGGTTTTTCACCTCTTGATTTTGCCCTGATTTACTTGGTGCGAATTAATTCTGATTTAATTCAGAATCTTGGTGGGCTTTGGGCTCATTTCTGTTCATCTCCTTAAAGATTGGGTCTGTAAATAAATTAAACAATTAATTAGGACAATGCAGGGTTTTATTCTATAATAAGTATGGACATATGATATTAAATATGCAACATTAGCGACCAATCACACCCCCATACCTATCTTTTGCTCGTCCTCGAGCAAAACAACTAAACTATACTAAGGATTATTAGACCACTTTCGCAGGTCGCGCGATTGCACTGAGCATGTGCAACAAGCCGTTAAACCTCTAGGTTTCCCCTAGAGGATGAGTTTTGTCTCGTGAGGATTTTCAGCGGATTACTCCCACAAAATCCATAAAGAAAGAGAAATAAAGAGTTAGTATTTTCGAAAAGCATTTTGAAAGAGAAAAATATTTGAAATATAATTGTAAGATCTAAGCAATCTATAAGTTATAGGAAAACTGAATTTTTCATTCCTAAACTTAGTCTCTATTCAAAAATTTGTTATCAATTTAAGTAAGGAGTTAAATTGTACTTCTCATCTAGTCTATTACTTTACCCTAAGTCATATGCACCTTGTGATCGTGAAAATTTTGACTAAGGGTTCATTAACTCTAACTCTTATGTATTATTTATTTATCTATATATATATATATATATATATATATATATATATATATATATATGTTTTTTCTTTTTTTTTGTGGTATTATTCCTTAGTTCTATTAGGCTTTCTAATCTGCCCATGTAACGAGCCTTTAATCGATGACTCCCAAACCAAACGGTCTTAGGGCACCGGGTGAGAAGACACCCCTAGGACTTAAGGACTCGAGCAAATAAGGCCACAAAACTAAGGATTTTATTATATGGACCCCTTTTAGGCGTGAATACTTATGCTTTATTAGGCACAAATACCCAGCTTAATCAGAGGGTTATATATTTATTTTTTTTTCTTTCAAACTTATCTAATCATCTTTCGCATAAATACTAAGGCTTGCTTAGGCCAAAGCACCTAGCTAATCAATAATTAGATTTGTTTATTATTTTTTTATATATATATTTTTTATAAGGCATAAGAATCTTTGTTTTTGAACCCTAAGTGTGTAAGTGTATGAGGTGTGCATACTTCATCAAGGTAAAGATCAAGACTAAATTACTTTGACAAATTATCTTCCTATCCCTTAAAATCAAACAAATAATCTTATTTTAACCAAGTCTAAGAAATCCTAATTTGGATTTTCCTATTCCTTAAAATTAACTTAATTTCTTACAAAAAATATGTCAAAATATTGTTTCCATTTTCAAAAAGTTTTTAAAAGTAAAGAAAAATGTTAATAAATTTTTTTTTTAAACAAAAAGAAAAGTTATGTTAGACCCTCCCCCACACCTATCTCATGCATTGTCCTCAATGTATGAATTAATGCATAGATGCATGAAAAAGACGAAAGGGAAGGAAAATGTTACCTTATGGTGGTGGTTCCGGTGGTGGTCTGATTGGTCCACGAAATGCGGCCCAATCGACTTTTCTTTGGGTTCGGAGGAACCCACCAGAAATATCTTTAATATAACCCATTAAAAAGATAAATCCATGAAGAATTTTTATTAAAAATTTAACCCATCTAATTTTCAAATTCCATAACTAATTTCAGAGTCAAATTTGTCAACCACCTCGTCTCAGAATGGAGTATGAAAAGATAGAATGATTGACTTGGACTCAGAAAGTACAGGAACTAATATCGACTCAGGAAGGTGACTTAAGTTAAGTAAAGGTTCAGGAGTCGAAATTGGTTCAAGAAGCGGGTCCAAGTCAAGAAGTTGAAACTCAAGTCCACATGTATTTTCTAACAATGGGATGTGACCTAATATGGGTGATTCCAGTTCAGGAATGATAGGTGGAGGAATCAAAACTGACTCTAAAATATTACTCAAGTTTGGTAACAAAACAGGAGTCAATATTGATTTAGAAAGTTGAACTGGATCACAGATTTGAGAATCTAGGTCACATATCTCATTGAGTTCAATATCAAAATATTGAGAACTTGCCAATTTGTCAATAGGATTTTCAAAATTGTATAATTGGTCAAGTTCAATATGATCCTCAAAGATGGGGGATTCAATTTCATGATGAATAGGCATAGGATCCAACGTTGACTCGGGGAAAGATCGAAATCAGGTGAAGATACCGGAGTCATAATCGAATCAGGAAGTAGAATTGAATTACTCAGTTGGGGTTTAGGATCATATTCATTTTCAAGTTCTATTTCAGGAAAAGGATAACTTGCTAAACTGTCAATATCTTTTTCAAAATTTGGAGTTTGGGCAAGTTCAAATGGTTGTTCTGAAATGGAATCTTGATTTCCAAAACTACAGGACTCTTCGGCTCTAACAGAATGGTTCGTGACATCAGAACTGGTCCAACGGTGAGAATGTAGAGATTCGACCATCATATCTATGTCACAATTATGAGTGTTTTGAGCCTGAGTCATGGCTTCAAGCATCTTTTCATAATTGATAGATTCATTGTTTTGATGAAAAGATGAAGAATTATCTTGGAAGTGGTAGTGAAATTGTGGGTCCATCAGATTTTGGGATTTGTGTTTGGACTCACGCATACTCATTTCCAAAATTGATGGTTTCCTATTTTGGACTGGTGGAACTGAGTATGAATCTTGAAAATATTGTGGACTAGGTGGAGAAGGAGGACAAGTTGGTTGATAATTATGCTTGGGGGAGGTGAATCCCCACTGACTCTGTGAAGAGTTGAAATCATTCTGGAAATTATAGTCATACGATGGGGGGCATGGGTTATATTCATTCGGATAAGACCAATCTGGCACACTAGGTTGGTTAAAGTTATGATATGCCGGGTTGGTAATATCCGAAAAAGATTCGATGTGTAATATGGATTATTATTAAAGTTGAAAAAATTATTATTATAAGCCATATCGCACAATAGAATACAAACAAAGAAAACAAACAAATTAGCAAACAAATAAAAGGAAAAAATTCTAACTAAGTTAGGGTTAACCTATGACCTAGACGACTCCTAACTGATTAGACTGTCCACGGGAGGTTCAATGCAGACCTTGACCACAAGCTAATCAGTCAGGTCAGGGCAAGGTTGGTGGGAGGTTTTCCGTCAAAGACGTTCCTTAATTAAATAACCACCAACCTTCGGGCTTTCGGCCCTTAATCCCTTTCCTAGACACTGATTTGGCAAGAGTCAAATTCTAACATCTTTCCCCCCTAGGATAATCTCCTAATTGAGTCCGAGATGTCCCTAGGGCCAACGTCTACTCATTTTTAGTTAGGCTTGGGTTAGTGAGTGCTTGGAATCTGATTTTTGGGCTAAAGAAGGGTGATTAAATCCCCACCTTATCTTGTTAATGGGTGGTGCCCTTAAAATCAATTTGTGCAAGTGTACAAGATATGTAAATAGGATTCACTCAAAGCAATGAAAATCAATCAAGAAATGAGTCCTATTCTACATGCAATGCATACGTACCTTGCTCCAGCACTCTTCAACAGTAAAAATAAATGAATTGAAAAGACACGTGCCTAAAATGCAAACATCTAGTCAATTTTTTTATCTTTCAACAAATGTTTTACTATTGATTATTAGCAGGCTTATGTGATGGCATATAAGAAAAAGTAAAGTTGCAGAAAACTACAATTTGCAAAGCAAGCAGCCCTGCAAAAAGAACGTTAGTAGTCCACTCCTTTTTGCCGCGTTTTCGCGGCTTTGGCCGCGGATCCGCGGCAAAGCAGAGGGCACTTGGTCTCTGCTTTCTAGAGCAGAGGCCCAAGGCCACTTATATGTTACTGCAACTTTAATTTCCTGCTTTGCTTGCCCTATAACCTGCAACAGAGAAGAAAATTCGTTTTAGTTCTAAAAAATTTTCAATAAAAATTCAGATTTCAATAGAAACGTTACCCTCCCCGGCAACGGCGCCAAAATTTGATTGAGGCTAAACCTGCACACAAAATACGAGATTTCAGAACTTATAATAAAAATGTGCAAGTGCTCAATTCTTCCGCGATAGCAAGTGGCTATGCGGGTCGTGATCCACAAGGAGGGTTTTGCGATAGAAGCGTTTACGTTCTTTATTGAAATCGTTATGAACACAAAACGAAAGTTCTTCTTTGGTTAAAGTTAAGAAAATAAGAAAGAGTCAATAGTTAAAGTTAAGAAGAAAATGAGAGATGAAGAAGGTGGAAAAAATCAGAAAACGGCGGAAGTGACTATGTACAAATGAGTCGAAAAGAAAGAGTTGGAAGAAGTGGTGATTTAATTTACAGAAATAAATGAAAAGAAATAAAAACAATTGCTTACCTTCTTTTCACCAAAAGCTTACCTTGAGTCTTCAGCTACGATTTTACCTTGAAGTGGAGGCATTTAGCGCATAGCCCATAAGATTTGAGTATTGGTCCCTTCTACATTACATCATCAAGACTACTTCAAGAATGAAATGATACAGAGAGAGACTCCATTCCATCGTCATGAGCTATCGGTGGCATTCGCAACGGCAAGGCTCTTTCGATGCTTTTAGACTCACTTGGAAGACAATTGTACCAAAAAGAAAAGTAAAATAGAAAAGAAGAAGAAGAAGAAGACTAAACAGAAGTACATACACAGAAAAAACATCGATTCGATTTCATAACAATCAAAGAAAAGAAATAAGTCTTACACCGGTTTCACTCCAGCTCAAGCTCCATTCTTGTTCTTCGATGAAAGTCTGATCTCCTCTTATTTACATAAATGAAAATTACAATTACATGAACAAGGAAAAAAAACCTAAACTAAGATATGAAAAACTAGTCTAAATCCTAACTCTGCTTTGTCGTCCACTTTTCAGCGCAGATACTGGCCTTTTAAAGGCATAAACCTAGTAAGGAGGATCCCGAGGAGATCGAGGGAGCAAACGCTCCCACTAACTCCCCAAGATTGCCGCGGAAACGCAGATTTTGCCGCGTTTTCGCGACCAGGGTGTGGCCAGGTGGCCACACCCTGTTGGTGGGTCAGCTTGGTTTCGCCCTCTGACTTTATCTGGAGTTGGTTTGTCAGTTTGAGTCCCGGATTCTGATGAAATGGCCTTGGATTCTTGGCTTTAACCGATCGATTCTGAGAGGATTCTTCTCAACCGGTTTTCCACTTCTTGATTTTGCCCTGATTTACTTGGTGTGAATTAATTCTGATTTAATTCAGAATTTTGGTGGGCTTTGGGCTCATTTCTATTCATCTCCTTAAAGATCGGGCCTGCAAATAAATTAAACAATTAATTAGGACAATGCAGGCTTTTATTCTATAATAAGTATGGACATATGATATTAAATATGCAACATTAGCGAACAATCACACCCTCATACCTATCTTTTGCTCGTCCTCGAGCAAAATAACTAAACTATACTAAGGATTATTAGACCACTTTCACAGGTCGCGCGATTGCACTGAGCATGTGCAACAAGTCGTTAAACCTCTAGGTTTCCCCTAGAGGACGAGTTTTGTCTAGTGAGGGTTTTCAGCGGATTACACCCACAAAATCCATAAAAAAGAGAAATAAAAAGTTAGTATTTTCGAAAAGCATTTTGAAAGAGAAAAATATTTGAAATATAATTGTAAGATCTAAGCAATCTATAAGCTATAGGAAAACTGAATTTTTCATTTCTAAACTTAGTCTCTATTCAAAAATTTGTTATCAATTTAAGTAAGGAGTTAAATTGTACTTCTCATCTAGTCTATTACTTTACCCTAAGTCATATGCACCTTGTGATCGTGAAAATTTTGACTAAGGTTCATTAACTCTAACTCTTATGTCTTATTTATTTATATATATATATGGTTTTTTCTTTTTTTTTTGTGGTATTATTCCTTAGTTCTATTAGGCTTTCTAATCTGCCCATGTAACAAGCCTTTAATCGATGACTCCCAAACCAAACGGTCTTAGGGCACCGGGTGAGAAGACACCCCTAGGACTTAATGACTCGAGCAAATAAGGCCACAAAACTAAGGATTTAATTATATGGACCCCTTTTAGGCGTGAATACTTATGCTTTATTAGGCACAAATACCCAGCTTAATCAGAGGGTTATATATTTATTTTTTTCTTTCAAACTTATCTAATCATCTTTCGCATAAATACTAAGGCTTGCTTAGGCCAAAGCACCTAGCTAATCAATAATTAGATTTGTTTATTATTTTTTTTATATATATATTTTTTATAAGGTATAAGAATCTTTGTTTTTGAACCCTAAGTGTGTAAGTGTATGAGGTGTGCATACTTCATCAAGGTAAAGATCAAGACTAAATTACTTTGACAAATTATCTTCCTATCCCTTAAAATCAAACAAATAATCTTATTTTGACCAAGTCTAAGAAATCCTAATTTGGATTTTCCTATTCGTTAAAATTAACTTAATTTCTTACAAAAAATATGTCAAAATATTGTTTCCATTTTCAAAAAGTTTTTAAAAGTAAAGAAAAATGTTAATAAATTTTTTTTTAAAACAAAAAGAAAAGTTATGTTAGACCCTCCCCCACACCTATCTCATGCATTGTCCTCAATGTATGAATTAATGCATAGATGCATGAAAAAGACGAAAGGGAAAGAAAATGTTACCTTATGGTGGTGGTTCCGGTGGTGGTCTGATTGGTCCACGAAATGCGGCCCAATCGACTTTTCTTTGGGTTCAGAAGAACCCACCAGAAATATCTTTAATATAACCCATTAAAAAGATAAATCCATGAAGAATTTTTATTAAAATTTAACCCCATCTAATTTTCAAATTTCATAACTAATTTCGGAGTCAAATTTGTCAACCACCTCATCCCAGAATGGAGTATGAAAAGATAGAATGATTGACTTGGACTCAGGAAGTACAGGAACTAATACCGACTTAGGAAGGTGACTTAAGTCAAGTAAAGGTTCAGGAGTCGAAATTGGTTCAAGAAGCGGGTCCAAGTCAAGAAGTTGAAACTCAAGTCCACATGTATTTTCTAACAATGGGATGTGACCTAATATAGGTGATTCCAGTTCAGGAATGATAGGTGGAGGAATCAAAACTGACTCTAAAATATTACTCAAGTTTGGTGACAAAACAGGAGTCAATATTGATTCAGAAAGTTGAACTGGATCACAGATTTGAGAATCTAGGTCACATATCTCATTGAGTTCAATATCAAAAAATTGAGAATTTGCCAATTTGTCAATAGGATTTTCAAAATTGTATAATTGGTCAAGTTCAATATGATCCTCAAAGATGGGGATTCAATTTCATGATGAATAGGCATAGGATCCAACGTTGACTCGGGGAAAAGATCGAAATCAGGTGAAGATACCGGAGTCATAATCGAATCAGGAAGTAGAATTGAATTACTCAGTTGGGGTTTAGGATCATATTCATTTTCAAGTTCTATTTCAGGAAAAGGATAACTTGCTAAACTGTCAATATCTTTTTCAAAATTTGGAGTTTGGGCAAGTTCAAATGGTTGTTCTGAAATGGAATCTTGATTTCCAAAACTACAGGACTCTTCGGCTCTAACAGAATGGTTCGTGACATCAGAACTGGTCCAACGGTGAGAATGTAGAGATTCGACCATCATATCTATGTCACGATTACGAGTGTTTTGAGCCTGAGTCATGGCTTCAAGCATCTTTTCATAATTGATAGATTCATTGTTTTGATGAAAAGATGAAGAATTGTCTTGGAAGTGATAGTGAAATTGTGAGTCCATCAGATTTTGGGATTTGTGTTTGGACTCACGCATACTCATTTCCAAAATTGATGGTTTCCTATTTTGGACGGGTGGAACTGAGTATGAATCTTGAAATATTGTGGACTAGGTGGAGAAGGAGGACAAGTTGGTTGATAATTATGCTCGGGGGAGGTGAATCCCCACTGACTCTGTGAAGAGTTGAAATCATTCTGGAAATTATAGTCATACGATGGGGGGCATGGGTTATATTCATTCGGATAAGACCAATCCGGTACACTAGGTTGGTTAAAGTTATGATATGCCGGGTTGGTAATATCTGTAAAAGAATTCGATGTGTAATATAGATTATTATTAAAGTAGGAAAAATTATTATTATAAGCCATATCACACAATAGAATACAAACAAAGAAAAACAAACAAATTAGCAAACAAATAAAAGGAAAAAATTCTAACTAAGTTAGGGTTGACCTATGACCTAGACGACTCCTAACTGATTAGACTGTCCATGGGAGGTTCAATGCAGACCTTGACCACAAGCTAATCAGCCAGGTCAGGGCAAGGTTGGTGGGAGGTTTTCCGTCAAAGACGTTCCTTAATTAAATAACCACCAACCTTCGGGCTTTCGGCCCTTAATCCCTTTCCTAGACACTGATTTGGCAAGAGTCAAATTCTAACACCTTTCCCCCTTAGGATAATCTCCTAATTGAGTCTGAGACGTCCCTAGGGCCAACGTCTACTCATTTTTAGTTAGGCTTGGGTTAGTGAGTGCTTGAAATCTGATTTTTGGGCTAAGGAAGGGTGATTAAATCCCCACCTTATCTTGTTAATGGGTGGTGCCCTTAAAATCAATTTGTGAAGTGTATAGGATATGTAAATAGGATTCACTCAAAGCAATGAAAATCAATCAAGAAATGAGTCCTATTCTACATGCAATGCATATGTACCTTGCTCCAGCACTCTTCAACAGTAAAAATAAATGAATTGAAAAGACACGTGCCTAAAATGCAAACGTCTAGTCAATTTTTTTATCTTTCAACAAATGTTTTACTGTTGATTATTAGCAGGTTTATGTGATGGCATATAAGAAAAAGTAAAGTTGCAGAAAACTACAATTTGCAAAGCAAGCGGCCCTGCAAAAAGAATGTTAGTAGTCCACTCCTTTTTGCCGCGTTTTCGCGGCTTTGGCCGCGGATCCGCGGCAAAGCAGAGGGCACTTGGTCTCTGCTTTCTAGAGCAGAGGCCCAAGGCCACTTATATGTTACTGCAACTTTAATTTCCTACTTTGCTTGCCCTATAACCTGCAACAGAGAAGAAAATTTGTTTTAGTTCTAAAAAATTTTCAATAAAAATTCAGATTTCAATAGAAACGTTACCCTCCCCGGCAACGGCGCCAAAATTTGATTGAGGCTAAACATGCACACAAAATACGAGATTTCAGAACTTATAATAAAATGTGCAAGTGCTCAATTCTTCCGCGATAGCAAGTGGCTATGCGGGTCGTGATCCACAAGGAGGGTTTTGCGATAGAAGCATTTACATTCTTTATTGAAATCGTTATGAACACAAAACGAAAGTTCTTCTTTGGTTAAAGTTAAGAAAATAAGAAAGAGTCAATAGTTAAAGTTAAGAAGAAAATGAGAGATGAAGAAGGTGGAAAAAATCAGAAAACGGCGGAAGCGACTATGTACAAATGAGTCGAAAAGAAAGAGTTGGAAGAAGTGGTGATTTAATTTACAGAAATAAAAGAAAAGAAATAAAAAAAATTGCTTACCTTCTTTTCACCAAAAGCTTACCTTGAGTCTTCAGCGACGATTTTAACTTGAAGTGGATGCATTCAGCGCATAGCCCATAAGATTTGAGTATTGGTCTCTTCTACATTACATCATCAAGACTACTTCAAGAATGAAATGATACAGAGAGAGACTCCATTCCATCGTCATGAGCTATCGGTGGCACTTGCAACGGCAAGGCTCTTTCGATGTTCTTAAACTCACTTGGAAGACAATTGTACCAAAAAGAAAGTAAAATAGAAAAGAAGAAGAAGAAGAAGACTAAACAGAAGTACATACAGAGAAAAAACATCGATTCGATTTCATAACAATCAAAGAAAAGAAATAAGTCTTACACCGGTGTCACTCCAGCTCAAGCTCCATTCTGGTTCTTCGATGAAAGTCTGATCTCCTCTTATTTACATAAATGAAAATTACAATTACATGTACAAGAAAAACAAAACCTAAACTAAGAGATGAAAAACTAGTCTAAATCCTAACTCTGCATTGTCGTCCACTTTTCAGCGCAGATACTGGCCTTTTATAGGCATAAACCCAGTAAGGAGGATCTCGGGGAGATCGGGGGAGCAAACGCTCCCCCTAACTCCCCAAGATTGCCGCGAAAACACGGCTTTTGCCGCGTTTTCGCGGCCAGGGTGTGGCCAGGTGGCCACACCCTGTTGGTGGGTCAGCTTGGTTTCGCTCTCTGACTTTATCTAGAGTTGGTTTGTCAGTTTGAGTCCCGGATTCTGATGAAATGGCCTTGGATTCTTGGCTTTAACCGATCGATTCTGAGAGGATTCTTCTCAACCGGTTTTCCACCTCTTGATTTTGCCCTGATTTACTTAGTGCGAATTAATTCTGATTTAATTCAGAATTTTGGTGGGCTTTGGGCTCATTTCTGTTCATCTCCTTAAAGATTGGGCCTGCAAATAAATTAAACAATTAATTAGGACAATGCAGGCTTTTATTCTATAATAAGTATGGACAAATGATATTAAATATGCAACATTAGTGACCAATCAATATCCTTA
Source organism: Agave tequilana (assembly GCA_038442645.1). Classification (NCBI taxonomy): domain Eukaryota; kingdom Viridiplantae; phylum Streptophyta; class Magnoliopsida; order Asparagales; family Asparagaceae; genus Agave; species Agave tequilana. The sequence continues at coordinate 7,352 of JAVJIF010005845.1, read as the reverse complement.
CTCATTTTGAGGAGGATCTTGAGAGGCTGGGACTTTACGAGGCCGTCAGGGCGACCTGTTATGGCATTCAAATGAGCGTAGCGAACTTCTATGCTATTTTTGAGTTGTACTGCCCGGCTATAGGGACCTTCTTCACTCCTGTTGGAGAATTGGGCATGGCTCTACACGAGATGTGGGAAATCTCTGCTCTGCCTTTGGGGTCTCTCCGATATGAAGAATATTTCCCATGTGAAGCGGATTGGCACTTCTGGGGAAGCAGGAGCCCGCCTTGTTTGAGACTTAACGGGAATTGCTGTGCCACCTCTACATTTGCTCCAGTATGCATGGGAGCCATAAGGGAGCTTCATGCAGTTTGAAGAGCTGGAGAAATTTTTTGTTCCCCGACCTGGAAGGTACTCCTTAGTTGCTTATTGTGGAGTTGTAGATGAAGACATCTTTCGCCGGATACAAGAGAACTCTCAAGGGGATTTAATTCTGGAAGAAGATGACAGACCCTATGAGAAAGGCGATATTCTTCGGAGTTTCCGCCACCAGGCTCGTCGACCGATGTCCCGGAAGGCACTTCTGGCTAGTTTTCTAACGGTCTGGTTAAAGAGATGTGCGGTGCCGTCTTCGTCTGGCGATATCATTCATCCAACTGTCTTATTGCCTGCCGTTCGGCTAGTCCATGGTCGTTCTCTTGGACTTCTTTCCGCCATGGTGTGTTGTATTCAAAGATGCCTTCGTGGATTGACGGAGGCTTTCTGTAGGCCACCAGTAACGAAGCGGGGAAAGGGGACTATCTTGCCTCGCGACAGACCAAACCCCAGAATTGGTTTGCCATATACTTATTTGATGGCATGGTTCACCCTTCACTACCCCTCCATTACCCAAGCCAGGGAGGAGCCCCCAGAAGGTGTTCGAATGGCGCTTCTCCGTCGATTCGAGGGGTGTTTGTGGTCAAAGACTTATGTGGCTGCGGTCCGTAAACTGTTGTGCCATCATGACGTTTATAGCCTTTTCCGATGCTTCCCCTACATTTGCGATGCAGGCTATGGTGAAGACTTCAAGGATGTAGGAGAAGGGCAGACATCATTGAGTCGGGGAGTCTTCGAATGGCTGGTTAGCATCCGGCCATCACACTTGTTGTATAGAAGTGGGGACACCTGTTACCTGGAGCCCTATATTCCGAGTCGGTTTGTCCGTCAGTTTGAGTATGAACAACTGTATGTAGGCAATCCAAACAGTTGTCTGGCCTTAATGGGGAGTCTCATCGATGGAGCTCGTGCCTGGCGGTTCTTCATTGCCGGTTGTACTGAGGTGTGACTGTGCACGCTGCTAAGGACTCTGAACCTTCTGACGCTGGGATTCTACCAGTGGTATAGAACTTTGAACTCCACACCCACTGGATTTTCTATTAATTCCTTTGGTGTGAAGATAATCTCTCAGCGGCTGAAGCAGAAGGTCACTGAGAAGAGCAAGGGTAAGAGGGTCCGCGTTTCAGGCCTCGAGGAATTTATTGTCGTTGATGATAGCGAAGCCTCGGATGAAGAAAGTTCTCGCTTTGAAGCGGATACAGGTGCTGACGCTATAGTAGCTGCTTCTGGTGGGGTAGGCACGGCCCCCATGGAACATGTTGATGTGGAAGAAGTGGAGGAAGAAGATGCTGACGTCCACTTCAAGCGAAAGTGGGAAGGTGGTTCTCGTAGGAAGAGAGTAGTAAAGAAGCCTCGTCGCTACGCTCCTACGGTTATTGTAGAGAGCGAATTATCTACAGCGCCTCCTCCTCCTGCCCTATTAGTCATTAAGTTGCCAGATCCTAGGTAGGTTACAGGTAAAACTGCTCCAGACCTGAGTAAGATCATCTCTGTTCTTATAATATACTTCTTATGTGTTCCATATAGCTCATTGTTTACTTTATGATTCAAGAATTGAGGCGGTGAGAAGCCAAGAGCTGAGGCTGCAGAGAACACGGGGAGCATTATGATCCCTTGTTCACGTTTAGGGAAGGTGATAAGGCTGGCTATTTCGCCGTCTCAGAAGAGTGGAGGTGATGTGGCCGATGTAGGTCCTTCGGGTGCTGGGAGTTCAAAAGGAAGTCCCGTAGCTTCTAGCTCTTTTGGGTGGACCACGGAGGGTGCAGCAAGTGAAGGTGGGCTGGCCATTCGTGTTGATTCTACCAAAGATTTTTTAATGGAGCCTGCAGGACATATGCAGCCGTCAAGATGATTGAAGCGACATCATCTTTTGGTAGTGTTTCGACCTTTTTACTCCTGCTATTTATTATGCCTTGCTTAAACAAAGTCTTACTGCAGGTGTTCCACCTCTGGGTGCATCGACTTCAAGAGAGCCAATCCGTCTTCCTGAGGGAACCAGGGTGAAGCAAGTACTTCGATCGTGAAGGATGCTGCTGAGTTGGATGCCTTGTATCACGGGTTGCCCTCTTATCAGCCTGAACCAGCCAGAGGAAATGAAATTGAGGGAACGGTAGTCATGAAACCAACTTACTTCAACTATATCGGTGAGTGAGATGCCATCGATTTCGCCAGTGCCGCCTATCTTGCCAAGCGCGGAGCTGAAGGTAATTGCCAGTCCTACTTCTTTAACATTGGTGGTTGAGCCAGCCCTCCCGAAAATAGTCATTAGTCCTACCTCAGTTGTGGCTAGTTTACTGGTCTCAATGAGGACTCCTCTGAGATCACCGATGACCCCTCGTGTTACTGCAACCAGTGCTTCTATTATTTCCTCCATAGTGACACCAGTGAAGCCAGTGGAAGCTCTGTCTTCAGGGGCTGCTCGTTTGTCAGGAGTAATTGAGGCTGAGAACGAATTCGTGGCTGAGTTAGTCGACAGCTTTTATAAGAGCTTGAAGCGATCCATTACTTTGGTCTTGAAGGGCTCAACTACCTCATTCTCCGCTTTAAAGGTGGTCCTCTCCCGAAGCATTGACAGTATCCGAGACTTTAGAGGGGATGACCAGGCCGCCATATTGGAGCTTTTGGTGGACAGACTCGAGAGGGATGTGGACGAATGGCGCCGTTTTGGCCATTCAGATCTGGAGTCTTCAGTTAACGAACAGCTTGCGTATCTTGCTGCTCAGATGCATGAAGCTCATCTCGCCGCTCATGAAGCTGCTAAGGCAATTTCTTCTTATTTGAAATCCTTGGAGACAAGGAAAGTAGAGCTCGGGGATGCCATAGACGCTTCTAGCAATACTCTTCTTGACGCTGAGGATAAAATTGAAAAGGCCAAGGAAATAATCAGGAAGGCTAATCTTCTTTTGTCCAAGGTTGAACCACTGCATCTTGAAGAGACTGCCCGGCTTGAGCAGCTTAAAGCCCAGAATGACGAAGTCTTGCGGCAGGAGCTAGCACAGAGGGCAACCTTGGTTGAAATTGAAGCTCGCTTGGCCCAGACAGCGAGCTTTAATGAGGCCGAGTTGAGGTCGCAGGCGCTTATCAGGGCTGCTGAAGAGAGGAAGATTAGGCTGGCCACTCTTGAAGAACGGATAAGGTCATGTGAAGCGCCGTTGTAGCTTGTAATCTGTGCATTCATGTATCCCTCTTTTGGAATCAATAAAAAAATGATTTTATTTTGACTCGCCCGTTGCATTTCCAACTTATTTTATCTTCTGAATTCTCGCTTTCAAGTTGTATCGCAGTCATTTGAGAAAATAGTCCTTACTGGACTTAAAAGATGAGACCTGGCTATCTGCCGGTTCAGAGGTCGCAATGACGTAACCGATTAAGATGCCACCAAGCTCAAAATTTTTCCGTATGATGACAAAGAAATAGTCCTTGCCGCACTGAAAGATGAGACTTGGCTATCTGCCAGTTCAGAGATCGCAATGACGTAACCGATTGAGAAGCCACCAAGCTCGAAATTTTGTCGTATGATGACAAAGAAATAGTCCTTGCCGGACTGAAAGATGAGACTTGGCCATCTGCCAGTTCAGAGGTCGCAATGACGTAACCGATTGAGAAGCCACCAAGCTCAAAATTTTACCGTATGATGACAAAGAAATAGTCCTTACCGGACTGAAAGATGAGACTTGGCTATCTGTCGGTTCAGAGGTCACAATGACGTAACCGATTGAGAAGCCACCAAGCTCAAAATTTTATCATATGATGACAAAGAAATAGCCCTTGCCGGACTGAAAGATGAGACTTGGTTATCTGTCGGTTCAAAGGTCGCAATGACGTAACCGATTGAGAAGCTACCAAGCTCAAAATTTTGTCATATGATGACAAAGAAATAGTCCTTACCGGACTGAAAGATGAGACTTGACTATCTGCAGGTTCAGAGGTCGCAATGACGTAACCGATTGAGAAGCCACCAGCTCAAAATTTTGTCATATGATGAAAAAGAAATAGTCCTTGTCGGACTGAAATATGAGACTTGGCTATCTGCCGGTTCAGAGGTCGTAATGTCGTAACCGATTGAGAAGCCACCAAGCTCAAAATCTTGTCATATGATGATAAAGAAATAGCCTTGCCCGACTGAAAGATGAGACTTAGCTATCTGCCGGTTCAGAGGTCGCAATGACGTAACTGATTGAGAAGCCACCAAGCTCAAAATCTTGTCATATGATGACAAAGTAATAGTCCTTGCCGGACTGAAAGATGAGACTTGGCTATCTGCCAGTTCAGAGGTCGCAATGACGTAACCGATTGAGAAGCCACCAAGCTCAAAATTTTGTCTGGACTTGGAAGAAATTGTCAGAGGTATATTGTTAACGTAACAATCCAAGAAGTCCACTAAAAATTGAGTGGGACTCAGAAATTTGCTGGGGAGCTAAGAAATGAATCCCATAAAAGATCACTGTCATAGGTTTAATGTTAACTTAACAGTAAAATGGATGCCAGAGGTGTAGTGTTAAACATAGCATGGAAAGGTCTCGTTTTCACTGAGAAAATCGAGGAGATCACTGTCATAGGTTTATGTTAACTTAACAGCGACATGGATGCTAGAGGTGTAGTGTTAAACATAGCATGAAAAAGTCTCGTTTTCACTGAGAAAATTGAGGAGATCATTGGCATAGGTTAATGTTAACTTAACAGCGAAATGGATGCCAGAAGTGTAGTGTTAAACATAGCATGAAAACGTCTCGTTCTCACTAAGAAAATCGAGGAGATCACTGTCATAGGTTTAACGTTAACTTAACAGCGAAATGGATGCCAGAGATGCAGTGTTAAACATAGCATGAAAAGGTCTCATTTTCACTGATAAAATCGAGGAGATCACTGTCATAGGTTTAATGTTAACTTAACAGCGAAATGGATTTGCGGTATAAAGCGATTTTGGTCAAAAGTGTAGTATGAACTTGACCGAGAGATTCATTTACTGTTAGAGGTGTTTGAACATAACAGTAACTCGAGTGAATCGGTCATTCTTTTTATGTGGTCTTACCATTCTATGAATGAGAATTGGTAAGTGATTTTGGAGAGGGAAACAAATGGGAACAGGTCCCTTAGGATTTTTAGCAAATCCTCAGCTGTCAACGGATTTGATATGCCTTTACCAACTACCGTTTGAGTCGAGCTAGCCATGCTATTCCCCTCAGCATGATGAGTTGTCGAGAACTTATGTTAGGCTTAAAGGCTAACATTTTCCTCTATCCTTAACCGTTAAAGGTGTTGGATCAAATGGGAACAGGTCCTTAGGATTTTTAGCAAATCCTCAGCTGTCAACGGGTTTGATATGCCTTTACCAACTACTGTTTGAGTCGGGCTAGCCATAGCCATACTATTCCCCTCAGCATGATGAGTTGTCGAGGACTTATATTGGGCTTAAAGGCCAACATTTTCCTCTATCCTTAACCATTAAAGGTATTGGATCATTTGGTTAGCGCATGTGTAACCTTGATTCTTCTTTGAGACAACCAGTGTATGATTAGCTTCCTACTGGTTTATGGTTGTATGATCTCATTTGGGGGAAGAGAGGGGCGCTCCTTTTGTGTACCTTGGATTTGAAGGACTTGATCAGAGGTGTAATGTTAACTTGATCATGAGAAGGATCCTTAATCAAGGAAAATACTTCTTTAAGAACTTGCCATTGATCGGCATCATGAGTAAATCACCATCTGAAGTCATAAGGCGATTTGCTCCGTTTGAATAGACTGTTTCTATTACAAACGGTCCCTCCCATTTGGGCTGAAATTTGCCTTTAGTTTTGTGAGTCATGATCATTAGTCGTCTGACGGCTAAAATCAAATCTCCTTTCTGAAAGACTCTTTGTTTGACCTTCTTATTGAAGGCTTTTGAGATCCGAGCTTGATACAACTCAATGTGCTGCTGAGCTTGTAACCACCTCTCATCTAAGACTTCGAGCTCTTGAAGACACAACCGATCATTGTCCTCTGATGGGATCTTAGTGATCAGAGCGACTCATAATGCGGCATCTGGATTTCCAACGGTATGACTGCTTCACACCCGTACACCAGGAAAAAGGCATATTGTCTATCGGGGTCCGAACCGTGGTCCGATAGGCCCAAAGACATTCACTAAGCTTCTCATTCCAATCTCGCTTATTCGAGGAGACAAACTTTTGAGTAACTTAATGATTGTCTTATTGAATGCTTCCGCCAAACCATTAGCGTGGGATTATAAGCAGTTGAAGCCACATTTTGAATTCGGTATTTATCACAAAACCGATAGAATACCTGGCTTACAAATTGGGGGCCATTATCATGGATGATCCGCTTAGGGACACCGAATCGATGAATGATGTATTTTTGATGAAATTAATCACGTTAGAAGTTTTGACTTCAACCAGTGGTATGGCTTCTGCCCACTTTGAAAAGTAATCGGTTATTTCCAGGATAAACCGGTATTCTTTTGTCGAAGAGGGGCTGATTGGCCCTACAACATCGATTCCCCATCTTCAAATGGCCATGAAGCAACAGTTGGGTGCAGCAACTCCGGAGGCTGGTGTATGAAGTCCGCATGAATTTGGCATGCTTTACACCTTCGTGCATATTGGATGTATCGGCTATCAGGGTTGGCCAATAATATCCAAGTCTATGCAATCTGCCTTTAAGTTTTGGATCTGGCTGATGCGCTCCGCATATGCCGTCGTGTGCTTCTTTAAGCACTTCCTGTGCCTCTGAATTAGAAAGGCAACGGAGGAGGATACCGTCATATGAACGACGGTAAAGTATCTTCAGAGTTAGATCTTAGTAAAAACGGAGAGACATTCGTCTGATAGATGCCGCTTCTTTAGGATTGTCTGGTAGCAGACCATGTAGAGCATAGTCGATGAAAGGAAATCGCCAATCTCTCGGCTCAAGATCCGTCAAGATATTATAGACCTCTCTGGTTCTTAACATATGTTTAGAGTAGACAAGCTGTCGAGTCGCCACTGTAAGGTGATAC
>JAVJIF010005844.1:0-80595 GCA_038442645.1 Agave tequilana | reverse complement strand
AAAAATGTTACCCTCCCCGGCAACGGCGCCAAAATTTGATTGAGGCTAAACCTGCACACAAAATAAAGAATTTCAGATTTAGAATGAAGATGTGCAAGTGCTCAAATCTTCCGCGATAGCAAGTGGCTATGCGGGTCGTGATCCACAAGGAGGGTTTTGCGATAGAAGCGTTTACGTTCTTGTATGAAATCGTTATGAACACAAAAGCGAAAGTTCTTCTCTGTTTTAAAGAAATAAAAATGAAAGAGTTATGTTAAAGGTTAAAGTTAAAAAGAAAGCGATAGATGAAGAAGGTGGAGAAAACCGGAGAATGACTATATACAAATGAATTGGAAAAAAGAGTGAAAACGATTTGGAAGATGTGGTGAAAGAAATCGTGATTGCGATCTATGCTAAAGAAATAAAAGAAAAGAAAGAAGGTTGAAGAAATACTTACCTAGATTGATTGATGACTTACCTGAAAACCTTTACATGTTCTACCTTTATTTAGGAGGCGTTCAACGCATAGATCATAAGCCCGAGCTCAGTCCCGTTCGCATTATATCATCAAGTCTAGCACAAGCATGAAGTGATACGTCTTGAGGAGGAGAACGTCTTCATGAACTATCATTGGCACTCACATAACTTCGTTGTACTTGTGCTTTCGAATTCACTTGTAAACTCAACAAAAACAAACGAGGTAAAGTAGAAGGAGGAGAAGAAAGCAAAAGAAAAGTAAAGTATGCAGACATAAAAACAAAGCATTTACCTTTATTACTTACTGAAACAATGAAGAAAGGAGGAGGGTACATCGGTGTCACTCTCAACATCAGCCTCTCTCTCTTACATAAATCATCATCTAACCTAAGCCTACATACAAATTACATGAAAAGAAAAGAAAAACCTAAACTAAGAAATGAAAAACTTGGCTAAGTCCTATCTCTCCTGGTCGTCCATTTTCAGCATAAAGAATGGCCTTTTATAGGCAGGCAGAAAACCCAGTAAGCAGGATCCGGGGAGGTCGGGGGAGCAAACGCTCCCCCTAACTCCCTAACAATGCCGCGGAAACGCGGCTTTTGCCGCGTTTTCGCGGCCAGGGTGTGGCTAGATGGCCACACCCTATTGGTGGGTCAGTCTGGGATATCCTTCTGCATTTATCTTTAGTTTGTTTCTTCGTTTGATTCCAGGATTCTGACGAAATGGCCTTGGATTCTTAGCTTTAACCGATCGATTCTGAGAGGATTCTTCTCAAACCGGTTTTCAACCTCTTGATTTTGTCCTGATTCAGTGAGTGCGAATTAATTCTGATTTAATTCAGAATTTTGGTGGGCTTTGGGCTCATTTCTCTTCATCTCCTTAAAGAATGGGTCTGCAAATAAATTAAGCAATTAATTAAGACAATGCAAAGTTTTATTCTAAAATAAGTATGGAAATATGATATTAAATATGTAACATTAGCGACCAATCACTCTCCTAGATCTCCTCAACTTGTTAATAATCCTTGGTAGCTCGGGAGAAGTCAATATGCTCCAAACTGCAAAAGCCGAATCATAATGATCAAATACATGTAAAGATCTTCATTAAGAGATACTCTAAGTGTTCTAAGTGCAAATGCATTGGTCTTTCTATGCTTGCTAGCATTTGGGAAGGATTCTATAGTAGTGGCTTGATAAACTAGATGTCCTAGGCTTTTAAACGACTACTCATCTTGACCTTCCAAATATCATGTCTAGAAAAATCAAACATAGGAGGGCTATCCATGAGTGCAAACTAAATGTGTGCAAATGAAAAATGCAAATGAAGATTAGCAAACCAAGATCTCACTCCTAGGTGGTTAAACTTAAATATCAGGAGCGTAAGCTCTGATACCAATTGAAAATCACCTAGAGGGGGGGTGAATAGGTGATGATGCTAATCTAGTGAACTTAATGCGAAATTAAAAACTAATTGCAATTAACAAGAGATGCACACTCAAACAAGCCAAGCAAATATTATGAATGAACAATATGAATTTATGCAAGGCACAATATAGAGAGAGGTAAGAGCCAAGGGATCAAGCGCAAACAACAAGATATGTTTCGAGGTTCGAGCACCCAGCTCTACATCCCCGCCTTCACACAGAAGGATTTTAAGTCCACTAGCTTGTCCACAAAGGGCTCCCACAAAGGGAACCTCCACCGAGGATTTGGGGCAATAACAATTACAAGGAGTACCCAACTCCTCTCCTTACAAACACAACCTCCTCCTTGAGGCACAATTTCAAGTCAACAAACAACCACCTCACAACTTGAGGGATTAGCACAAAGCAACATAAGGATCACCTCACCACTTGAGGGATACAACCCAAATGCACAACCTCCTCAACACAATGAGGGAAAGGCACAAAGCCAAGCAAAGATATGATTTTCAACTTGGTGGTCTAAACAACAACCACAAACAATTTCTTTCTCACACAAAGATCCTATAGAATGAGATAGTAGATGTAGCTCTAGTGTGGAGAAAACCAAAGGATTGGAAATCAAAAACTCAAAGAAAATCTTTGGAAAAACTAGAAACCAAGATGAAGAAATTGAATCAAAATCTTTTCCAAAAACCCTTTCTTGATTTTCCAAAACCTAGCAAAAACACCAAATAGATTGTTCAATTAAAGCCCAAAAACTTCTTTTGATTGCTGTGAAAACACTAGAGAGTCAGGAAAAATTCGCACAAAAAATCTTAGAGAAAAACTCTTTCCAATGGGGTATTTATAGGCCATTTGGAAAACTAGCCGTTGGCAGCAGATCCTGCCAAAAATGAACTACCGGTCGATCGGTTGGTCGACCGTCCAACGGTCACATTTTGACCGTTGGCAGCAACCGGTCGACCGTACGGTCGACCGTCCTAGATACAGAGAGCAACGCTCGCTGTCCGGTCGACCGCTCGATCGGCCGGGGCAAACAGAGAGCACCCTGCTCTCAGTCAGTCGACCGTACGGTCGACTGGATCAAGGGGCAGCCAGCGTGCACGTATCCGTGCACGTCGGTCGACCGCTAGCCTAGCCTGGCAGCTGTAGTTCTGGGAAAAAAACTTAGTTTTTAAAGACTTAAAAATCCCATAAAATCTCTAAAATTCCACAAAAATAGTTTTCTCATTTTTCATTGAAATACAGACTTGTTCTAAAAAGTTTAACACAAATCTCAAACATTTTGAACTATTTTTGTGTTGTAGAAATTTTGCCAAAAACCAAAAACTGTATTTTCTAAAACTTAGATTTTTGAATTGAAAATACACTTTGTCCAAAACTTATCCAAATACAAAACATGATATTAAACAACATTTAGGCATGATGTATATGGATATAATCATATATACATGAAACATATATATATATATATATATCCATGTTTTTGACTTTAATTCCAAAATATGTTTTGTTAGAAATACCAAAACATAAAATACATGAAATAGACTATCAAACTAAGTTTGTCTAAGAAGTTGAAGCATGTATGTATATAGAATGAATCTACTATACATAAAACCATTTAAACTTATTTTGATCTATCTATTCATGAAACCAAGATCGGTTAAACCAAAAACGGAAAAACCGAAAACCAATATTCAAAACATGAAACATGTGTGTTGTAAACTTGAGCATATCATACTATTCTAATCTTTATAATTTGGATCTAAAAATAAAACTAAACTATGGTACCGATGTCTTCTTGTAGAGCGCCGTCTCCAAGCCGACTCGATCCAAAACTCTTTGATCCACCGAGCAAGTGCTATATATGATCTTTGACGCTCGGGCTCTTGAATCAACATGTGAAAGCTTCCAAATCATCTTATTGAAGCTAATCACCTATTAATAACTTGATTATTGATCTGAAACTAAAATCACAAGATTATTAGTACACATAACTACATGAGTTAATCATCATCAAAACTAGAGTGGAAGGCCTCCGGGCCAACAGAGGACACTTAGTCCAACATTACCATCAAGGAGTTTGATGTAAATACTAAGGCACACTATGTTGGCTCAAAGGACCATCACTCTAGTTTTGATGATGATTAACTCATGTAGTTATAGTACTAACGATCTTGTGTTTAATTAGTGTTAGATATTTGATCAAGATCTTAGTTGGCGTCTAGCTTCAATAAAGGATTTAAAGTCAAAGTTTTGGAGTTAGCAAGTGTTGATTCAAGAGCTCGCGCATCAAGATTGCATCAAGTACTCAAGAGGAGTCTAGCTCATTGGATCAAGGTTTAGACCAAGTAAAGAAGGAGAAGAAGACTTTCAAGAGAAGAATGCCAAGAAGACTTGTGTTATGTTTGTAAGTGTCAAGATTTTGTTTTAGATAAAATGTAAAGGATAGATTAGTTGGTAGATTGCTCAAGTTCATATACACTCATACACAAAATTTATATGTATTTTCATAAAAGAGTTTTCGTTTTGAAAATACCGGTTTGGTTTTTAAGCTTCAAAATATACATGTGTTTTATCAAAACTTATTTTAGAGTTAATGTTAAAAACATAGGTATTACATCATATATGTGTAGTGGATCATATCCATACACACTAAGTTTTAAAAGTGTTTAGAATATCTTATTTTTGTATTTGAAAAAGTTTTGAAAAAATCGTTTTTGAAAAATACAGGCTTTTGTTTAAGGCAAAATTTCTATATTATAAAATAGTTTAAAATATTTGTAATATGTTTTAATTTTTGATCAAACATGTTTGTATATCAAATTATATCAATGAACTTATTTTTGTAGAATTTATGAGAATTTATGGGATTTTATTAAAGATAAAAAGACCAAATTTTAAATCCCTAAAACCTGTGTTCTGGCCTTCTGCCAGTCGACCGCATGGTTGACCGAGTTAGGGATCGGTCGATTGGGCGGTCGATCGATGTGCACAAATGTGCAGAGCCTTATTTGGTTGGAGGGCCGGTCGACCGTCCCGGTCGACCGCCAGAGAGTTTTGCTCTCTGGATCTGGCCCCGGTCGACCGGGCGGTCGACCGGCAGAGAGCTCTTGCTCTCTGTATCCAGGCCTCGGTCGACCGGCCGGTAGACGATGGTACAACAATTAGAAATATGACCGTTAGCCAGTCGACCGGGCAGTTGACCGACAGCAGGGAATCCTACTAAGTTGGCCTCCAACGGCCATATTTTAGGAGCCTATAAAGTGGGGTTCCCTTGGACTGTTTTCAACAAGATTTTAAGTGGGTTTTAAGATAGTTTTTTCTACATTTCTAAGTGTTTATCTCCACTTATTTTAGAGCCAAATACTTTCATATCAAAAGGAGAGTTTTTTAAGAGTGTTTTGAAAAAGAAATTTCTTGTGTTTTTCACCATATATTCTATCCAAGTTTTTCTCACAAATACTTGAGTTATCCATTGCTACATCAATCCTATAGGAATCTTTGTTGTGAGAGAGTTTTAGGTGATCAAGTGTTGAGATCACTAAAGTGTTTCATCTTTCTATTTGAGGAGGCGAACTTGTGGGTTCGTATTGTTTCGAGTTCTTATGGGAGCTCGGTGTAGAGGTGCGGCCTCAGCAAGCTAGTGTACTTGCGTGTGTAGTTCTTGCGGGAACAAGAAAGGAACTAGTGAGTCCAAGGAGTTCTAATGTAAACTCGTTATAGGTGTTGCGACACCGAGTGATCCGGTGGGATTGATTCTAATGAAAATCCTTCATAGTGTAGAAGGCGGGGACGTAGAGCAAGGGTGCTCGAACCTCGAAATAAATCTCCTGTGTTTGCGATTGCTCTCTCTATCTCTCACTTGTGCTTATATCTTGCATGCTCTTATTTTTCATATTCATTATTTGCTTGATATACTTGTGTTTAAAATGATACATGCTTGGGATTGTTTGCTCACACTTGTATTTAACCTAGAGAGCCATTGTAACACCCCGCTCCCGGAATACGTACTTAGTTGCGTATCCAGATTTTCCGATCGTATTTTTCGATTTGCTTCCTGTATTTATCTTGTATTATGAATTGTTTATATGATTTTTTTGTTTTGGATCTAGATTCGTGGACTCGGATTCAGCCCTAGTCTGAACCAGGGACCCGATCTTAGTTTATTACTCGATTTAGTCTTTCTGGTATTTCAATTTGACCGATTTCAGTTTTAAACATCATTTTTCAATATTTTAGATTTCCTATGATTTTCTGGAATTTTTCAGAATTAAATTGAAATTCTTCAAAACCAGTGTCGCTGACCGACTCTCGGATTTTTAATTTACAAACGGAGTTAAATTTCAAGAAACGGCTTTCCTGCAACTTCTTAAAATCATATTTTCTATCCAAATAAATTTTCTGGAATTTTTCTAATTTTATTAAAAAATCCGGCCAATCCGGTGTATACCGAGATTGACGGGTGACTTCAGGATTTTTATTTTGAAAATGAGATTGAATCTTTGAAAACCGATTTCACTAAAAATCTTAAAAGAATATTTATTATTTTTGAGAATTTTTGGGAGACTTTTTGAGATACTTCAATTTTTGGACCTTTCCGGAGTTTTCGGTATTTTCCCAGATACCGAGAGTTTATCCTAATATTCCACTTTTCTCTTTTTCCTCATTTTCTCCCTCCTTCCTCAAACGCGAGTTTCACCTACCTGGGATTCTGCATTAATGCGGAGATCCTCTCCACGCCTCCCCATGCTGCATTTAAAGCACTGCTAATCAATTCCAATCAAGTCATTATGACTTTTGTCCTTTTGTTAAAACGCAGCCTTTTGCATTTCCTCCTGGACGCGGCTTTCCTCCCCGCATCCAGTTCTTTTGGCCTGGACGCAGCCATTGCCTTGTTGAGACGCAACTTAATTGGTGCGTTCTCTTTTGCTTTGATAAGCAATGGCAACATTATTATAATGTTTTCCCACCCTTTATAAATACCCCCACTCCTTCTCTCCCTTTCATTTTCTCTTCTTCTTCTTTCTGCAGCCAACAGAGAGGCCAACAACAGCCCACTCCCTTGGCCGGCCACCACTCCTCCATTTCCACCACTATCTCCTCCACCACTCCTTCACCAAATCCTCCACCATTCTCCCCTCCATCTCCTCCTCCATTTCCAACCACAACACCACCTCCATAACATCTTCTTCCTCCTCTTTTTCACCATAAAACACCAAACAACCCATTCTCACCACCACCTTCTCCACCATTTCCACCACCACCTACACCTCCTTGGACACCCCGAACCACACCAATATCAACTCCTCGGCGAGCTCTTTCATTCTAGCCAACTCGTCGCTCCCCGTAACATCGTTTGCAAAATCCTATTTTTTCAAAGTGAACTATACTTGCACCATCAACCTCCTTCCCTTGTGAAGGCCGGCCACTCCTTTCGGATTGGGGCCGCGCTCTTCTCCGTTGACAAGACTCTAAGGCCGGTGCCCTCCTTTTGGATTGGGGCCGAGCTTTTCTTCGTCGGACGCATCAAAGGAACATTTTAGGCGAGTAACTTTGCTCGCCAAGACATGGATAACTATTATCATACTTGTATTTTTATCAACAAACGCAACCCTCAAAAGTCAGGTTCTGCTCTCTGTTTGCACTCTGTTAGTCGACTTGACCCAGTCATTAGTCGACTTGAACCCTTTATTAGTCGACTACTCCCTTACCTCAAGTCGACTAGCTTATTTGAAACGCGCCCTCTTTCAGAAAACGCAGCCTTATTAGTCGACTATCTTTTCCCCTAGTCGACTAACTTTTTCTTGAAGACGCGGCTCTTTGAGACGCGACCTTATTAGTCGACTACTCCTTTACTCCTAGTCGACTAACTTTTTCTTTAAGACGCGACCCTACCAAACGCAACCTTATTAGTCGACTATCTTTTTCCCTAGTCGACTAACTTTTTCCCTAGTCGACTAACTTTTTCCTGAAGACGCGGCTCTATGAGACGTGGCCTTATTAGTCGACTTGGTCCTCCTCTATAGTCGACTAACTCCTTCTCTAGTCGACTACTTATTTTTTCTAGTTGACTAGAATTGGCTGACTGCTGTATTTGATCCCTTTATTAGAAATAGACCCTTCCCATGGATTTGTATTGATCATGTGCTTTCAATTGCTCAACTCCACTTGATGTTACCCAATTATTATTCAGTTGCTCAACCCCACTTGATGTTACTCAACTATCACTCTACCATCGCCAGATATAAGCTGACATATACCTGTTTGATATGTTATCACCTGACACCTGACATACTACTACTTGACACTGACTCATGTTGTACCACCTGTTCCCGTCAAATCCTGAATGGAACTAAGTGCCACATGGAACAAAGTGCCACATCACACTCGTGGTGGGGGCCACCTCTTGAATCTGTGGGGGCCACCTCTAGAATCCATCCCCTCAGAGCAAAGTGCCACATGGAACAAAGTGCCACACCACACACATGGTGGGGGCCACCTCTTGAATCTGTGGGGGCCACCTCTTGAATCTGTAGGATCACCCCTGTCTGTACTTGATCTCCTGTTATGATTCTTGTTATGTACTCCTGAATTTCCTGATCATGTCTTGCTTCGGTTCTTACCATAAAAGTGATACTTACTTGATAAATTATTATAAATAGACAACTTGTACCTGGTTTGGGGGAAACTGATGGGCCCTGATTAATCATGTTTATGGTGGTCTTATCGAGCCGCGCGTGGCCACATACTTGAGGGATCACCTGGCGGCCACCAGGGATTCCGTGGGGTGTGCTGGCACCCCTACTCCTGTTTATTCCTACCGGGTATGCACACGCCCTAAGCCTATTTCTATGGGATCTGCGATACTCTATCCTGTTCGAGTGTCCATAAGTCCCGGTACCTAGCGGTACGTTCCGGCTCAGCACCGGATACTCCTGAACCGTTGTCCCGGGCATGTACGGGGCCCATCCAGAACATGATTCATCGAACTTTATCAGTTTCCAAATAACTTGCTCTATAAGTTGTAAGTAGAAGTATGTGTAATGGGACACATACTAAAACCTACAACTTAGACAGCCTAATTATAATAATATACTAATATGATGCGGTTGTATTGTTTTGTAACTCGAGCTGTACAAGTTCAGGTTACGGTAACATGAGGTAAAGGTATATAGATGAGGGTTTCCTTGTTTGTATTATTCCTTCGATGTACTAGTCTCATAGAGCCGTGACTTAAGCTGGTGCGATCAGTTTTGCTTGTAATCGGCTTTATTCGGTTTTATCAGTTTTTATCGGTTTTATGTTAATTTAGGAGATATCTGGTGTTGTCCTATCTATTCTACTTCTCACCACCTTACCTGCACTTATCTTGTCATACCATGAGTACTCCCTGCCTGATAGCACTTGTTACATATCTACCTGCTTATACATGCTCCTGCTCACGACACGGTTTTCAATGCATGATTATGATTCGGTTTTTATCAATACACTTGTACTTATCTCAGCACGCCATCTGGCATTTGTATCACTACTCGCCTGGGGAGTTCTGACTCCTCTGGATCCTCATGTCCAGGTCCTGGAGCTTGGACCGTAGAGTATTTTCTTGCTGAGGACCAAGTTCACTTCTGCGGAGCAGTCAGATCAGCTGCAGCTCCAGTCCCATCCTTGCTCCCCCTGTTGGCTCGCGGCTCTTCCAGCTATCTCGTGAGCGCCCTTTTGTACTGTTCATACATATACATATCTTTGTATTCTCGCATTTGCGCCTATCAGGTGATGTAATATTATTGTAATATTTGTCACCTCTGGTGATAACTTTGTAATTGTACTCATGTGTTGGAATGTATAATGCACCACTTGCTTCCGTACTCTGATTCTTGCCTGTACTGATGCTTAGCGTATATACGTGAGGGTATTTTTGACCTGCGTATATACGTCGCAGTAACGTCTCCGTACCCGCAGGATCGGGCGTCACAGGGTGGTACCAGAGCCTAGGCTCTACATCCTCAGTACGTCCAGACGGCAAATTAATGGTAAAGAAATTTGCAACTGGAATACAAGAGTCCTGGTTATACAATCCAACTACAAGTGTAGAGTTATCTCTCTCTTTCTTCTGATCCATTCCTCGTATCCTGAGACCCTTCAATCTTTTACCTTCCAGCTCCTTCTTGCCACCCTTTTTAACCAACTCAGATATGGAAAGACGAGGAACGCGCAATGGTCCTAGTACCTCTCAAGATGGATCAAACAGAGACATTGATGGTATGATGAGGGTACTTCAAGGGATGATGCAGAGTCAACAGCAGCAGACAGAGCTTCTGCGTCAAGGACTGTTGGTTGCACCCCGAGAGCAGAGGCCAGGCAACGTGTCAGACTTCAGGAGATTACAGCCGGCAACCTTTTCGGGAACGGAGTAGCCTCTGGATGCAGAACAGTGGCTGATAGACACAACAGACCTTTTGAAGGCGGCCCGAGTCCCTGATGAGAACCAAGTGGAAGTGGCCAAGATACAGCTGAGAGATGTGGCCAGAACCTGGTGGTTGGCAGAAGAAGCAGCACTGGAGAAACCCATTACGTGGGACCAATTTTCAAAAGGTTTCTATGAGAGATTCTTTCCGGCAACAGCCCAAAGGAAACAGAAGAACAATTTATCCGCCTGCAGCAGCGCAATCGATCAGTGGATGAATATACTGCTGAATTCTTGAGGCTCAGCAGGTTTGCTCCCTACATGGTGGCAGACGAAGAGAAAAGGGCGAGCAGGTTTCAACAAGGGTTGAAGATGGACGTCCAGATGTATCTTATTCCTCAACAGCTGAAGACTTACTCCCAAGTTCTCTCCATTGCCCGTGAAGTGGAACGAGGACTGGAGAAGAAGAGTGAGAACCAGGTGCAGAACAAGTCAGTAAAGAGACCCTTTCAGTTGATGAATGAGGAAGATACAGCTAGGACAATCAATGGTCCGATGATCAAACGACCATTCCAACCTCCCCTTCAGCAGATGATATGCGGGTACTGCCGAAAGCCCGGACACATCCAACGCAATTGCCGAAAAGCTAATGGGCTATGTTTGGTATGTGGATCTGGAAATCACTCCATAGGTGAATGTCCATTCAAGAGGACCTATCCAATACCACCAGCATTTCCAGCACAAGCAGCACCCCTAGCACTTCCAGCTCCACCACATAGAGGAAACCCAGAGACCATTGGCCGACGAGCTCCATTTCCGCCCCAGCAGCATGATCACCCACAGAGAGGAGTGAGAACTAGAGCAGATCATGGTAGAGGTCAAGTCTACAACATGGCGGCAGAGGCATCAGACGAAGCAGCAGCAGAATATGAAACTCAGTATCCGAAACAGGAACCTTGAGGATGTCACTGTAACCGCTACCCCTGATCCTTTTGTATTTTGAGTTGGTAATCTTTCGTAAATATTCCACTTTATCATTCTCTCATTGCCAATCCTGGTCCCTCCTGTGTTCATCATCCCCTTATCGAAATTGCGAGGACGCAATTTTTTGTAAGGTGGATGGATTGTAACACCCCGCTCCCGGAATACGTACTTAGTTGCGTATCCAGATTTTCCGATCGTATTTTTCGATTTGCTTCCTGTATTTATCTTGTATTATGAATTGTTTATATGATTGTTTTGTTTTGGATCCAGATTCGTGGACTCGGATTCAGCACTAGTCTGAACCAGGGACCCGATCTCAGTTTATTACTCGATTTAGTCTTTCTGGTATTTCAATTTGACCAATTTCAGTTTTAAACATCATTTTCTAATATTTTAGATTTCCTATGATTTTCTGGAATTTTTCAGAATTAAATTGAAATTCTTCAAAACCGGTGTCGACCAGTGTCGCTGACCGACTCGGATTTTTAATTTACAAACGGAGTTGAATTTCAAGAAACAGCTTTCCTGCAACTTCTTAAAATTATATTTTCTATCCAAATACATTTTCTGGGATTTTCTAATTTTATTAAAAAATCCGGCCAATCCGGTGTATACCGAGATTGACGGGTGACTTCAGGATTTTTATTTTGAAAATGAGATTGAATCTTTGAAAACCGATTTCACTAAAAATCTTAAAAGAATATTTATTATTTTTGAGAATTTTTGAGAGACTTTTTGAGATACTTCAATTTTTGGACCTTTCCGGAGTTTTCGGTATTTTCCCAGATACCGAGAGTTTATCCTAATATTCCACTTTTCTCTTTTTTCCCATTTTCTCCCTCCTTCCTCAAACGCGAGTTTCACCTACCTGGGATTCTGCATTAATGCGGAGATCCTCTCCACGCCTCCCCATGCTGCATTTAAAGCACTGCTAATCAATTCCAATCAAGTCATTATGACTTTTGTCCTTTTGTTAAAACGCAGCCTTTTGCATTCCTCCTGGACGCGGCTTTCATCCCCGCGTCCAGTTCTTTTGGCCTGGACGCAGCCATTGCCTTGTTGAGACGCAACTTAATTGGTGCGTTCTCTTTTGCTTTGATAAGCAATGGCAACATTATTATAATGTTTTCCCACCCTTTATAAATACCCCCACTCCTTCTCTCCCTTTCATTTTCTCTTCTTCTTCTTTTTGCAGCCAACAGTAGCCCACTCCCTTCGCCGGCCACCACTCCTCCATTTCCACCACTATCTCCTCCACCACTCCACCAAATCCTCCACCATTCTCCCCTCCATCTCCTCCTCCATTTCCAACCACAACAACACCTCCACAACATCTTCTTCCTCCTCTTTTTCACCATAAAACACCAAACAACCCATTCTCACCACCACCTTCTCCACCATTTCCACCACCACCTACACCTCCTTGGACACCCCGAACCACACCAATATCAACTCCTCGGCGAGCTCTTTCATTCTAGCCAACTCGTCGCTCCCCGTAACATCGTTTGCAAAATCCCATTTTTTCAAAGTGAACTATACTTGCACCATCAACCTCCTTCCCTTGTGAAGGCCGGCCACTCCTTTCGGATTGGGGCCGCGCTCTTCTCCGTTGACAAGACTCTAAGGCCGGTGCCCTCCTTTTGGATTGGGGCCGAGCTTTTCTTCGTCGGACGCATCAAAGGAACATTTTAGGCGAGTAACTTTGCTCGCCAAGACATGGATAACTATTTTCATACTTGTATTTTTATCAACAAACGCAATCCTCAAAAGTCAGGTTCTGCTCTCTGTTTGCACTCTGTTAGTCGACTTGACCCAGTCATTAGTCGACTTGAACCCTTTATTAGTCGACTACTCCCTTACCTCAAGTCGACTAGCTTATTTGAAACGCGCCCTCTTTCTGAAAACGCAGCCTTATTAGTCGACTATCTTTTTCCCCTAATCGACTAACTTTTTCTTGAAGACGCGGCTCTTTGAGACGCGACCTTATTAGTCGACTACTCCTTTACTCCTAGTCGACTAACTTTTTCTTGAAGACGCGACCCTACCAAACGCAACCTTATTAGTCGACTATCTTTTTCCCTAGTCGACTAACTTTTTCCTGAAGACGCGGCTCTATGAGACGCGGCCTTATTAGTCGACTTGGTCCTCCTCTATAGTCGACTAACTCCTTCTCTAGTCGACTACTTATTTTTCCTAGTCGACTAGAATTGGCTGACCGCTGTATTTGATCCCTTTATTAGAAATAGACCCTTCCCATGGATTTTGTATTGATCATGTGCCTTCAATTGCTCAACTCCACTTGATGTTACCCAACTATTATTCAGTTGCTCAACCCCACTTGATGTTACTCAACTATCACTCTACCATCGCCAGATATAAGCTGATATATACCTGTTTGATATGTTATCACCTGACACCTGACATACTACTACTTGACACTGACTCATGTTGTACCACCTGTTCCCGTCAAATCCTGAATAGAACTAAGTGCCACATGGAACAAAGTGCCACATCACACTCATGGTGGGGGCCACCTCTTGAATCTGTGAGGGCCACCTCTAGAATCCATCCCCTCAGAGCAAAGTGCCACATGGAACAAAGTGCCACACCACACACATGGTGGGGGCCACCTCTTGAATCTGTGGGAGCCACCTCTTGAATCTGTAGGATCACCCCCTGTCTGTACTTGATCTCCTGTTATGATTCTTGTTATGTACTCCTGAATTTCCTGATCATGTCCTGCTTCGGTTCTTACCATAAAAGTGATATTTACTTGATAAATTATTATAAATAGACAACTTGTACCTGGTTTGGGGGAAACTGATGGGCCCTGATTAATCATGTTTATGGTGGTCTTATCGAGCCGCGCGTGGCCACATACTTGAGGGATCACCTGGCGGCCACCAGGGATTCCGTGGGGTGTGCTAGCACCCCTACTCCTGTTTATTCCTGCCGGGTATGCACACGCCCTAAGCCTATTTCTATGGGATCTGCGATACTCTATTCCTGTTCGGGCGTCCATAAGTCCCGGTACCTAGCGGTACGTTCCGGCTCAGCACCGGATACTCCTGAACCGTTGTCCCGGGCATGTACGGGGCCCATCCAGAACATGATTCATCGAACTTTATCAGTTTTCAAATAACTTGCTCTATAAGTTGTAAGTAGAAGTATGTGTAATGGGAAACATACTAAAACCTACAACTTAGAAAGCCTAATTATAATAATATACTAATATGATGCGGTTGTATTGTTTTGTAATTCGAGCTGTACAAGTTCAGGTTACGGTAACATGAGGTAAAGGTATATAGGTGAGGGTTTCCTTGTTTGGATTATTCCTTCGATGTACTAGTCTCATGGAGCCGTGACCTAAGCTGGTGCGATTGGTTTTGCTTGTAATCGGCTTTATTCGGTTTTATCGGTTTTTATCGGTTTTATATTAATTTAGGAGATATCTGGTGTTGTCCTATCTATTCTACTTCTCACCACCTTACCTGCACTTATCTTGTCATACCATGAGTACTCCCTGCCTGATAGCACTTGTTACATATCTACCTGCTTATACATGCTCCTGCTCACGACACGGTTTTCAATGCATGATTATGATTCGGTTTTTATCAATACACTTGTACTTATCTCAGCACGCCATCTGGCATTTGTATCACTACTCGCTTGGGGAGTTCTGACTCCTCTGGATCCTCATGTCCAGGTCCTGGAGCTTGGACCGTAGAGTATTTTCTTGCTGAGGACCAAGTTCACTTCTGCGGAGCAGTCAGATCAGCTGTAGCTCCAGTCCCATCCTTGCTCCCCCTGTTGGCTCGCGGCTCTTCCAGCTATCTCGTGAGCGCCCTTTTGTACTGTTCATACATACACATATCTTTGTATTCTCGCATTTGCGCCTATCAGGTGATGTAATATTATTGTAATATTTGTCACCTCTGGTGATAACTTTGTAATTGTACTCATGTGCTGGAATGTATAATGCACCACTTGCTTCCGTACTCTGATTCTTACCTGTACTGATGCTTAGCGTATATACGTGAGGGTATTTTTGACCTGCGTATATACGTCGCAGTAACGTCTCCGTACCCGCAGGATCGGGGCGTTACAGCCATACCGGCACCTCAACTCTTATCTAGAGGAATCTTGAGGAGATACTCCAGAGTCCTTCACCGGGAATTCGGTTACACTCTTGTGTTATACTTCGTGTGTTTAGCATAATAGTTTTTAGTTTGAATAAATAGTTTTAATTTCACATTAATTCATCATTAGACTAGCTAGTCACCTATTCACCCCCCTCTAGGTGATTTCACACTATGCCTTACTTCAAGCCTTGAACAATGACGATATAGTTAGGGTCATCCACTGCAAATCTGCCTACGAGATCTAGACACACCTCGTGGTCACAACACGAGGGAACGTCACAAATCAAGAGAGCAAAAATTGATCTCTTGCGTTCCCAATATGAAAATTTCACCATTTATGATAATGACTCCATTGATGACATGGTAACAAGATTTACTAAAATAACTAATGATCTTTCTTCTTTAGGTGATATTGTTGACAACGACCAAAAAGTAAGGAAGGTTATTCGTGCACTTTCACCCTCTTGGGAAGTCAAGGCTACTACATTAAAGGAGCTAAACGACAAAGAAGAGATAGAGCTCATCGGTCTTATAGGAAACCTTAAGACCCATGAATTAGAGAGGAAGGTAAGAGAAGAGATGGCGCCTCAAAAGAAGAAGATGAACGCCATCAAATCCACTCCCACCATCTTTGACGATGATGATGAATAAGTGGATGACGAAAAACTCTCCCTCTTAGTAAAAAAATGTAAGTAGGATGTATAACAAGGCAAAGTTCAATAATAGAAGATGATGGCAAAGGAAGACAAGAAGATCATTTGTTTCAATTGCCAGAAGTCGAGTAACATGGTTGCGGATTGCTCGGAGACCAAAAGTAAATCATCTACCTCCAAAAACCCTACAAAAAGAAGGCTCTCAAAGCTACATGGGATTCAGAGAGTGAATTCGAAGAAGAAGTGGACACGACACATTTGTGTTTCATAGCTAATGATAACACACACAAGGTAACATCCGAACCTTCACTTGATGATTGTGAATTAACTATGAATGAATTGGGTGAGGCATTTGAAGAACTTTCAAATAATTATGATTTTCTAAAGAAGAAATACCTAAAAATAAAAAGAAAAATGAAACTCTTCAAAATAAAATCATCACTCTCTCTAAAGAAAAAGATGCTTTATCTTCCAAAATCATATCTACCCAAAAAGATTTTGATGCATATAAAATTTTATGTGAAGCAAAATTTTCATTAATTGATGAAAATGAGATTTCTATTTTAAAAACTAAATTAACACTTAGGATGATATTTAAAGAAATGTGAGTTTGATAAAGTTAGATTAGAGGCCATGTTTCCAAAGAGACACACTCTAAGGAAATATGTTCATATTTCTCATGCTACACATGCTCATGCTCCACAAGCGCACCATTCACACTTACATCACGCTAAACATGCCAAGCATGCTCATGTTTCACATGCTCATCATACACATACATATCATGCATTTATGTATGGTATAGTTTATAGTTACAGTTATTGTGGCCAGAAAGGTCACTTAACTAAGTTTTGTTTTGATCGAATAAATGCTTCTAATGACCATGTTTGGGTTCGAAAAGCTAACATTATAGGACCCAAGAAAATTTGGGTATCAAAATCAACAAATTCTCTACTTGATATAGGTACACACCAAGGCTACAAGACACATGGAGTGGTGGTTTCTTGATAGCGGTTGCTCAAGACACATGACTTGAAATATCAACAATTTTACAACCATATCAAGATACCATGAAGGTGATACCGTTACCTTCGGATATGATTCAAAGGGCAGCATTATTGGTATAGGTAACATCAAAATTTGCTCATCTCCTTTAATTGAAAATGTTGTTTTAGTTGATGGTCACAAATATAATCTATTGGGTATTATTCAACTTTGTGATAGAGGTTTCAAAGTTATTTTTGATGATTTATCTTGCAATATTTTGGATAGAAAATCTAATGCATGTGTTCTTTCTGGTTTTCGTGAAAATAATGTTTACATGATTGATATGTCTAATTTATAATGTAGTGCTACATATTTAAATGCTTTCAATGAAGATTTTTGTTTATGGCATAGGAGACTAGGCCATAATTTTTTGACCATCTATCTAGAATTAACACTAAGGAAGTAGTGAAAGGTATTTCTTATTTGAAATTTGAAAAGGACCACATTTGCGATGAGTGCCAACTTGGAAAACAAACCAAGTCCTCTTTCAAAACAATCAAGGAGATCATGGCATCAAAACCATTAGAGTTAATCTACATGGATTTGTTTGGTCCAATAAAAACTAAAAGTCTAAATGAAAATCATTTTGCTTTTGTTTTGGTTGATAACTTTTCTCATTTTACCTGGATTTTCTTTTTAGAACACAAAGATCAAGCTTTTCCTAATATCATGTGTTTAGAAAAAGAGTTGAAAGAGAAAAAAATTTTGATTTTGCGTATAAGAAGTGATAGAGGTGGTGAATTCATTAACCATTCCTTTATCACTTATTGTGAAGAAAATGGAATTAAACCTTAACTATTTTGTCCTAGAACTCAAAAACAAAATGGAGTTGTTGAAAGGAAGAATCGTACTCTTTAAAAAATGGCTAGGATAATGATAAATGATTAGGACTCCCTCATATTTATGGGATGAGGTCATAAACACTTCATGTTACATCTCAAATAGATTTTATTTTTGTAAAAATACTTGCAAAACTTCTTTTAAAACTTACTATTTGAGAAAACCTAAGGTTTCATATTTTAGAGTTTTTGGTTGTAAATACTTTGTTTTAAATACTGAAGATAATTTAGGTAAATTTGATGCCAAATCTTATGAAGTTATATTTTTGGTTATTCAAATACTAATAATGCCTATAGAGTCTTCAACAGATCTACTTTGACTATTAAAAATTTATACATATCAAGTTTGAAGAATCTAATACTTTTGTGAAGAATGTTGTAGAAATTAATTCCATAGATGAAGACATGTAGAAAATATCCTTGAAGGACTCACCTATATAAGAAGAAAAGCCAAAGGATGATGAATATGGTAAAGTTCAAGAAGTGAAAGTGGAGCCAACACAACCGCTTTCAAAAAATTGAAGATTCGCTACACATCATCTTAAGGAGCTCATCTTAAGGTGATGTATCAAAGGGGGTAATTACTCGATCCAAATTTCATGATTTATGTGACCATTTGCTTTTTTTTTCACATATTGAGCCCAAGAACATTCTCGAAGCCGATGCCAACTCATATTGGTTACTTGCAATGCAATATGAACCCAATCAATTTGAGCAACCAAGTTTGGCACCTTATTTCTAGATCCTATGATAGACCAACTATTGATACTAAATGAATTTTTAGGAACAAATTGGATGAGTCGAATAATGTTATTAGGAATAAGGTAGGCCGGAGGTTACACCTAAATTGAAGGTATCAATTTTGAGAAAACCTTTGTACCTGTAGTACACCTTCAAGTCATACAAATGACACTTGCCTTTGCTTTATTTAAAGAGTTTAGACTTTTTGCAATGGATATGAAAAGTGCATTTTTAAATTATTTTATCAAAGAAGAGGTGTATGTTGAACAACCCCCCGGGTTTGTTGATCCTACATATACAGATTTTATTTTCAAACTTAAAAAAATTTTATATGGTTTTAAATAAGTTCCAAGAGCTTTGTATGAAAAGCTCTCAACTTTCCTTGTTTCTTGTAAAAGATAAAGTTGACACTACATTATTTACAAAGCATATAGATAGTGATATCTTAATTGTTCAAATTTATGTTGATGATATTATTTTTGGATCCACTAATGAAAAGTTTTATAAGGATATCGAATCATGCATGAAGAACGAATTTGAGATGTCTATGATGGGAGAGCTAAACTACTTCCTTGGACTCCAAATCAAGTAAAGAAGTGATGAGATTTTCATAAATCAAGTCAAGTACATAAGAGAACTTATCAAGAGATTTGAGCTTGAAGATGCAAAGCTAAGTATGACTCCCACAACCACTACAACAAAGCTTGATAAGCATGATCAAGGTATAAATGTAGGCATTAAATTTTATAAAAGTATGATTGGTAGTTTACTTTATTTAATTGCTAGTAGGCCGGATATTATATTTAGTGTGTGTTTATGTGATAGATTTCAATCTTGTCCTAAAGAGTCTCACTTAATTGTGGTAAAACTCATTATTAGATATCTTAAGGGCACTATTGGAATGGACTTGTGGCATCCAAAACTGGATACTTTTTCATGACGAGTTATTCAGATGTCGACTATTCTAGTTGTAGAGTGGATAGGAAGAGAACTAGTAGTACTTGTCAATTTCTAGAAAATTATCTTGTTTCGTGATCTTCCAAGAAACAAATTTCGTTACCCTCTCAACCGCCGAGGAGGAGTAAGTTGCAAACGGGATTTGTTGTGCACAAGTTCTTTGGATGAAACATACTCTCCTTAACTATGATTTGCATTATGACCATATTAAAATATTTTAATACTAGTACTATTCATATGACCAAGAATACAAATTAACATTGTAAGATCAAGCACATAGATATTTGATATCACTTTCTTAGAGATCACTATGAGAAACGAGATATTGAAATTGATTAAGTTTTTACCGATTTTCAACTTGCGGATATTTTTACAAAACCACCAGATTATAATAGATTTTTTTTATTTGTGGTCAGTTAAATGTTTGCACTATGGACTCATAAGTTTTGAAATTATTTCATATGTATTTCATATGATTTCATTTACCTTTAAATTAATATAATTGTGTTTTTTTTAAATTAGTATCTCTTTTAAATTGGTGTCTTTTTTTTTGATGCATGACAAAAAGCGGAGAGATATTTGAGTTATTAAGTTTTTGAGTTTCTTATTTAGGTATTTCATGAACTTTATGTATATCCTTCTCCATTACTATGTTTATATGCAATGTCATGATTCTTTGTTTTCATTCATTGCATAGTATTTTTAGAGGAAGGCAGAATGAAAGGATGGTAGGCTATATATGCATATTATTCTAAATTGGTATCCTATTTATATACGCATATATGTGTGACTTGCTTATATTGTCAAATCTATTTGAAGTCATAATATTTTCTTGTACTTAATAATAGCATAATTTGAGGGGGAGCTTTTTCAAGCTCTTTCCTATCTTTTATTTTAAATAACTCATATATTTTGTCATCATCAAAAAGGGGGAGATTATTGGCCCAAGGTTACAATCACCGGTTTATGATTTTGATGATAACAAAACGTATGTAGTTATTTAGTACTAATCAAGTTCAAGTGTTTAAGTATGTTTCAGGATTTTAGAGAATTCAAGGAGTTTTTTCTCTAAAGGAAAGTGTTGAAAACTCAAGGGTATTCAAGTATGAGATTGAAGCTCGATATACTCGGTGTCGCTAATGGAGAAGCCTGCTTGAGATACTTGTAGTCACCTAAAGCCTTGTAAGAAAATAGTTTGTTAAAGTGTAAAAAATAGTTTTGATGCTCAAGAAGTTACACACACAAAAATACACGATTTAGAAAATACAAGTTTTGTTAGTATTGATATTTTACATGTTTGGCTTTGATACAAGTCTCGAAATTTTTTCAAAATTTTATATCAAGTCTAGAACAAGTATTTCATTGCCTATACATTTCTATATTACTTATAAATCAATACAAAATATTTTAAATTTTTTTGAAACTCAAAAATATTAAAAAAAAGCATTTCAGGCTAAGTTGGTCGACCGTACGGTCGATCGGTGCCTATGTCAGGCCTAAACAGTCGACCAAGTTTTTGGCCAAGGGGGCGTGCACGTTTGTGTACGTTATCAGTCGACCGACCGGTCGACCACTAACCCTTGCGGTCGACCGGGAATCGACCGACTGACAGAGTTTAACTTTCCGTTTGGGCCAGTCGACCGACCAATCGACCGACCCATAGTTTTCCTCTTTTGAACAGTTTCTTGGTCGACTGGAGCCAACGACTCTATTTTGGTTTTGAGCTGTCGATCAATAGGCCGGTCAACCGAGGCTGCCAAGTCCGCATAATAGCTAATTTTCAAATATGTTTTGTTTTTAGTGAATTCCAACGAGCATTTTTGGTTTCTATGGGTCAAATCTCACCTCAAATGACCCGGTATACTTAACTAATAATATTTATCTATTGCCTATATATAGGTCATTGGTTTTGATTTTCATAACACAAGTTTACAAGTTTTCATAAAAACTCAAATTTGTTTCAAAAGCAAAAAGTTTTTCTAGCGTCCAGTTTTCAAATTGAAGCTTTCCAATGCTATTTTCACTTCGTTTTAAAGCTCTAAATTTTTTCTAACTGAATTTCTTCTCTCACTTAACTCCTTGAGCTTCATTTCATATTCTACTCTATACGAAGTTGTAAGAGAGAGTGTTTGTGATCTTTTTTGATCACCAAGAGTTTTGTAACCTCAATTGGCTTTGTGTTACCTGTTGTGTAGAGGGTTGAGTGGAGTTGTGTACTCCGATCTTGTGTAGACTAAATTGTAATTCCTTATTTTAAGGTCCCTTTATGGAAGATCCCTTAGTCGATAATGAAATCCTTCATAGTGGTGAAAGCAGGAATTTAGACGGTGGCTCGAACCTCGAAACCGATTCTTTGTTTTTGCGATTGCTTGTGCCTTACTCTCTATTGCTTTTCATTATTCATACTTGTGTGGTTGTTCGTCGTGTATGCTGTTATTCCTTTAATTTCATCACTTTTATTATCGGTCTATACTCATCTCAACAAGGAGGAAATTGAGCACCTCAACACATAATCTATAAGAATTAAGAGGAGAAGTTCTAGAGCTCTTCACGGAAAATTCGGCTTCAATTCTTATTTTGAGTGACCGGTTTGCATCATTCATCATAAGTGGTTTTTAACTTGCATTTAATTAGCATAACACCTATTCACTACCTTCTAGGTGTATTTCACTCTCCACATTTCCTTTACATCTTCTTCGCTTGCAAACTTGAGCATTATAGGGGCTTTACCAGGACCATGCCCTGGCGGTGCTAACCTTCCTCTTTGGTTGCAGTTGAATGAAGAACCAGGACATATTAGAGAGCATGTCAACTTCCCTCTCATGAATTAGGAGGATCTCATCATAGGTGTTTCATTGAGAGAAGCCATGGTGGGAAGCACTCGATCTGTTCAATACACCAATAGGAACAAAGTGAAAGCCACCTCGACTCAACAAGTAGCAATACCTAAAGACCTTGCCAGTGAAAACTCAAATCGTGACAACATTGAAGCCACGCCAATCTCATCAGAGTGAAGGGAATCCATCGAAAGAACTGTAAAAGGTGCCGCTGCCATAACAACAATCCCCCAGAATCGTGAAATTCATGACCTCAAACAAGAGGATGGAAAAGAAGTAGATCATCATGTTAATCTCACATTAAGTGGCCCACTAACCTTGGGTTTTTAATTGGATTCCATAATTATAGCCTAACTGATATTATGTATGCCCAAATATAAAGGTTAATTTGTATAAAGTTTAATAATCATGTGGGATAGAAACGGGCCATGATGGGTGGTTTTATCACATGTGGTTACTTGCAAACGTAGACCCTCATCTCTCCTCCATAATAGAAAAAAAACTCCTCCCCTTTTTGTGGTGTTCCATCAACTTCAGTTAGGGTTTGTACGAAGGAAAGGAGACAGAGAGAAGAAGGAGTTCTACAGATTAAGGTTTGCAATTAGGGTTTGCAAGGATCAAGGAAGGGACTGAAATCTTCATCACTCAATCTAATGGCTTCAGATATGTATATGCATTTGTATATTTCTTCTTGAGATGCATATTGATTCTAGATCCATGATAGATGAAATAATTATCATGAAGTTTATTTAAGTTTAATTCTAACATTTGGTATCAGAGCTTCGTTTAAGAATCAATACATCTCAGAATAAAGATTATGGGAAATTAGGGTTTTTTTTGATTAATTGTTTCAAAATGAAATTTGATCATTCAATTGTAGAATTTTTAAGAGGTGTTAGTAGTTTTCCTTCGAGATTCTATTAATTCTATTAATATTCCTCTAATTGTACAATTCCTTGGATAAGAATTGATTTTAGTTGAATTACAAACCCTAATTTTCTATTGTAATGACATCAGTCGATTAAACAGAAACTGCCATTTCGATAACTGTTTCATCGACTGTTAGTCGACTTGCCCATAAGACTAGTCGACTAGGTCTCTTTCCAACATGTTAGAACTCTCTGTTTCACTACAGGAGTCGACTTGATTTTTTTGAGTAGTCGACTAATAATAAGTATAGTCGACTAATCCCTTGCTATAGTCGACTAACAGGTTGACCCGAGAGATGTTTGGTTCTCTGTTTCTCTGTTAGTCGACTAGCTCTTCATATATAGTCGACTTACTTTGCCCTAGTCGACTAGACCTAAAATATATAGTCGACTTGACTTGACCATGGTCGACTGTGTTTTCCTTTATAGTCGACTTGACTTGCCACAAGTCGACTAGTACTAGATTAACCAGTCGACTAATGTTTGTTTAAGTTCAATCATAAATGAATGTTACACATTTAATGTTATTGTGTTAATATTGATTGAATTGGTCAAGTGATAATATTGGAGTATTAAGGAATAACTCAAATAAAAAGTTAGAGAATATTATTGGTTAGTTTTATATTCATACGGTTTATTGATTTAGTAGTTGCCAAAGTGACCTACGTTAGTAAGCCTTATGAATATACAACTACATAAAAGATTTGTCAATAAGGATGACATTAAAGTCAATAATATTCTCAGTGGCGGTTCTAGTTAGGAGATTGGGACTGACCCAAAGGAAAGTCTCTTTCAAATAATTATGAACCGGGTAGGGTAGTGTGATTTATGCAACTTAGTGGTGTAGAATTGGATACCCAAAGGTAACATGACTTACTGTTTAAGTGGCATAAATTATATTAGACCTACATAGGTGATAAAAGGTCTCACCTATAGAGTGAACGCTGGATATGCTTGGGTTTCGCCCAAAGGAGAAATCAAAGTGATATCAATAGTTCATCTTCATTAAATTTAATGTTTTTGTATTGATTCGAGGCCTTAATGTGAGCATTGTCCTATTTTGTTTCAGTGAACGTTCCCACTTCCCTTCACTCTCATGCATCTAGCATTCCAGCCCTGAATGGTACAAACTTTTCTGAATGGTTTGAGCATGTCCAATTCACACTGGGTGTACTGGATCTTGACATGGCTCTACTAGTTGAGAAACCTGAGAAAATCACTGCTGACAGTACAGCAGATCAGGTTAGTCATGCTAAAGCCTGAGAAAGATCGAACAGACTCAGTCTCATGTTCATCAAAATGACCATTGCCAACAACATCAAGACTTCACTCCCTCAGACTGCTAACGCTTCAGAACTTTTAAATGCTGTAAAAGACCGATTTAAATCTGCTGATAAGTCATTAGCTGAAACTCTTATGGCTGAGTTAACTACCATGAAATATGATGGTAGTAGAGGTGTCCAACAACATATCCTCAACATGACTGATAAAGCTGCAAAGTTAGGAACACTGGGAATGAAAGTAGATGAATCCTTCTTGGTACAGTTCATCCTCAACTCACTTCCTCCTCAATTCGGACCATTCAAGATTCACTATAATACTCATAAGGATAAGTGGAATCTGAATGAGCTGATTAATATGTGTATTTAAGAGGAAGTGAGACTGAGGCAAGAAGGACATCACTCGGTGTTAGCAGTAACTCAAGGAGCTATTCACAAGAAGGGAAAGTATGGAAGAGGTAAGAGGTTTCCACCAAAGAAAGGGAATGAACCTGGGGAAAGTAGCCAGGGTCATGGAAGGACTTTCACTGTCAAATGCTACTTTTGTGGCAGAAAAGGACATGTGAAGAAGGATTGCAACAAGAGAAAGGTATGAATCTTTCTTTTGTATGTTATGAATCAAATCTTGCTGAAGTTCCTTCTAATACTTGGTGGATTGACTCTGGAGCCACAACTCATATAATTAATTCAATGCAGGAATTCCTTACAACCAGGAAACCGAAGGAAAGTGAAAGATTTGTCTTTATGGGGAACCGTCTCAAAGTGGAGGTCGAGACTGTTGGAACTTATCGACTACTCTTAGAGACGGGTCATCAGATGGATCTCGTAGACACTTTTATGTACCTTCAATTTCTAGGAATTTAATGTCTTTATCCAAATTAGATGTTGTTAGATATTCAGTTTTATTTGGTTGTGGAAAACTCAATTTGATGTTTAATTCAATTTCAGTTGGACATGGAATTTTATGTGATGGTTTGTATAAAATTTCCTTGAATTATGAGTTTGCACAATCTCTTTTAACCCTGCATTCAAATGTTGATTCTAAACGTGGCTTAATTGATGAAAAATCTTCTATCTTGTGGCATAGACGACTGGGGCATATCTCTAGGGATAGAATTGAAAGATTAGTGAAGAATGGGATTTTGGATAACCTAGACTTCACTGATTTTGGATTGTGTGTGGATTACATAAAAGGAAAGCAAACCAAACACACCAAGAAAGGTGCCACAAGAAGTAAAGAGCTTCTTGAGATTATTCATACAGATATTTGCGGACCGCTCTCTATTCCATGTTTTACAGGAGAGAGATACTTTATCACCTTTATAGATGATCTGTCTCGTTATGGTTATGTATATCTAATTCATGAAAAGTCTCAAGCTGTTGATATCCTTGAGGTGTTCATTACAGAAGTCGAGAGACAATTAGATAGAAAAGTTAAAATCATAAGATCAGACCGAGGTGGTGAGTATTATGGAAGATACGATGAGTCAGGACAAAATCCTGGCCCATTTGCCAAATTTCTAGAAAAACATGGCATTTGTGCTCAATACACAATGCCATGTACGCCTCAGCAGAATGGAGTTGCTGAAAGGCGAAACCGGACACTTATGGATATGGTTAGGAGCATGATGAGCTTCTCTAATGTACCTAATTCATTGTGGAATGAAGCCTTAAAGACTGCTATGTATATCTTGAACAGGATTCCTAGTAAGGCAGTCTCAACAACTCCTTTCGAGTTGTGGACTGGTAGGAAACCTAGTTTAAGACATTTACATGCTTGGGGTTGTCCAGCAGAGGCTAGAATATATAATCCACAAGAAAAGAAATTAGACTCCAGGACCATATCTGGATATTTCATTGGTTATCCAGATAAGTCTAAAGGGTACAAATTCTATTGTCCTAACCATAGTACCAGAATTGTTGAAACTGGTAATGCCAAATTCTTGAGAATGGCGAAATTAGTGGGAGTGATGAACCAAGAAAGGTGGATCTTGAGGTGATAAGGGTAAATATCCCAATACCTTTACCTTCAAGAGAAATTGTTGTCCCTCAGCTTGATCATCAAGCTGAGTCACCAGAACAACATTATGATAATGGTTCACCACTTCATGAGGATATCGCCACTGAAAATGTTGTAGAACCACCACAACCGGCAGCTTTGAGGAGATCTCAAAGGGAAAGAAGATCTGCCATTTCAGATGATTATGTGGTGTATCTACAAGAATCTGATTTCGATATTGGGATTAATAAAGATCCAGTTTCATTTTCACAAGCCATTGAAAGTAATGATTCTAGCAAATGGATTGATGCTATGAATGATGATTTGAAATCTATGGACCAAAACAAAGTCTGGGATCTCGTCAAATTGCCTAGTAACTGTAAGAAAGTCGGGTGTAAATGGGTCTTTAAGACCAAGCGGACTCCAAAGGCAATATCGAACGATATAAAGCCAGACTTGTGGCTAAAGGTTTCACTTAGAAAGAAGGCATTGATTATAAAGAAAGCTTCTCTCCAGTATCAAAGAAGGATTCTTTTAGAATCATCATGGCCCTTGTAGCTCATTATGACTTAGAGTTACATCAAATGGATGTGAAAACAGCTTTTCTGAATAGAAATTTGGATGAGGAAATTTACATGGAGCAACCTGAAGGGTTCGCAAAGAAAGGAAAAGAATATTTGGCTTGCAAATTAAAGAAATCCATATACGGACTGAAACAAGCTTCCAGGCAATGGTATATAATATTTAATGATACCATTACCTCTTTCGGATTTATAGAAAACACTGTTGATCAGTGTATATATCTGAAGATCAGTGGGAGCAAGTTTATCTTTTTGGTTCTGTATGTGGATGATATTTTGTTAGCCAGTAGTGATGTTGGTTTACTGTACGAAACTAAAGACTATCTTACAAAGAACTTTAAGATGGTTGATATGGGTGAGGCAGCTTATGTCATTGGCATAGAGATCTTTAGGGATAGATCTCGAGGATTGCTAGGACTGTCTCAGAAAGGTTATATCAATCGAGTCTTGGAAAGATTTCATATGGAACTTTGCTCAGCCAGTTGTGCACCCATCATGAAGGGTGATAAATTAAGTGGGAGTCAGTGTCCTAGAAATGACTTAGAAAAGGAACAAATGCAGAAAGTTCCGTATGCGTCAGCAGTTGGGAGCTTGATGTATGCACATACTTCTACCAGGCCAGATATCAGTTTTGCTGTTGGAATGTTAGGAAGATACCAGAGTAATTCAGGGATGGAGCATTGGAAATTGGCAAAGAAAGTGATGCGATATCTTCAAGGGACAAAGGATTATATGCTCACATAAAGGAGATCAGATCAGTTGGAAGTGATCGGCTATTCGGACTCAGATTTTGCTGGTTGCCCAGATAGTAGAAAGTCTACCTCAGGCTTTATATTCATGCTAGCAGGTGGGGCAATCTCGTGGAAGAGTGTAAAGCAGTCTATCACTGCTTCATCCACGATGGAGGCTGAGTTCATAGCATGTTTCGAGGCCACGAATCATGCATTATGGTTACGTAATTTCATCTCAGCACTTGGTGTAGTTGATTCTATTGCCAGACCGCTGAAGATATTTTGTGATAATACAGCAGCCGTTTTCTTCTCTAAGAATGGTAAGTACTCTAGTGGTTCCAGACACTTGGAACTTAAGTATTTAGTCGTTAGAGAAAGAGTTCAGAAACAAAGGGTGTCAATTGAGAATATAAGTACCACTCTAATGGTTGCTGATCCATTGACCAAGGGATTACCTCCAAAGACATTCAAAGAACATGTTATTAGAATGGGTCTTTTGAGTAATCTGTAATGTATGTTTGGTGCTTATGTAATTGACATTATTGCGCAATAAAAGTTTGTTTCTGTATTTCCTGTTATCCAACTATGTGTGCACATATTATGTATGGATGTTTGTTACACAGGAAAAGTCTTGACAAGACTAATTACAGGGGTCATTTTGGTTATAGACTCTATTAGTGAGGGTTATCAATGTTGTGGTACGTAGAAGGGAGTATGACATAGATGTTGTATAACCGCTATGACTCACATTGGTGGTCCAAGCTAATTGCAGTATTACAGTATATCATTATTTGGGCTTATCAGTTATTATTTTTTAAATTCGTGATCACGTGTCAAAGTTTTTCAGTATGGAATCCAATGGAGTCAAAATGTTTTTAAAATGAGTTTTCTTTTTATTTGTTTTCTAAGGTTGTACTATAATCGGCTAGTGGTCCAAGTGGGAGAATGTTAATCTCACATTAAGTGACCCACTAACCTTTGGGTTTTTAATTGGATTCCATAATTATAGCCTAACTGATATTATGTATGCCCAAATATAAAGGTTACTTTGTATAAAGTTTAATAATCATGTGGGATAGAAAGGGGCCATGATAGGTGGTTTTATCACATGTGGTTACTTGCAAACGTAGACCCTCATCTCTCCTCCATAATAGAAAAAAAACTCCTCCCCTTTTTGTGGTGTTCCATCAACTTCAGTTAGGGTTTGTGCAAAGGAAAGGAGACAGAGAGAAGAAGGAGTTCTACAGATTAAGGTTTGCAATTAGGGTTTGCAAGGATCAAGGAAGGGACTGAAATCTTCATCACTCAATCTAATGGCTTCAGGTATGTATATGCATTTGTATATTTCTTCTTGAGATGCATATTGATTCTAGATCCATGATAGATGAAATAATTATCATGAAGTTTATTTAAGTTTAATTCTAACACATCATTGAGTGAAGATATAGAAATTGAAGGCAGAGAAAATGAAGTAAATAATATGGAAAAGGAGATCATTGATGAAGGGTTTAAAGTAATCAATGGAGAAAAGACGACCGACAACAGCAAAAGCAAGGAGATGGCGAAGAGCGAGGAAAAAGGTAGGTTTGACAAAAGATGGACATTCCTGAGGTTGATTATGCCACGAAAGAGCAAATAATGAAGTTGATAACTGATATTGAAAGCTTGAAATCAAAGATGAAGGATGATGGGCCAAAAAATTCAAGGAAGTTGAGGAAGAAGGTGCTGCTGAAACGACAGAGAAGAAAGCGAACACCGATTATTTTAGATACTAAAGACGAAGGTGGACATAAATCTGATCCATATTCATCAACAGGTTCCGATAACTCACAGTAGCTAAGAAGAAGGAAAGTTCATCGGAGAGACAAAAGAAAGAGGAGGAAAAGTGAGAGCCAAGATGCTAGATACAGGAGGGGACAAAAAAATCAAAAGAGTCAGAGGATTATGACGAAGATGGGAATGATTCTGATTTTGGTGGCCACATTGGTGGTCTTGAATTTAACAGGGGTCCAAGAGAGCATTGCATGGCCCCTCATCCAGGACGAGCAATGGAAAATTTCAAGAACAGCTAGATTCTCTGAAGCACTTGCTGGGAGATCGACGACCACCCCTGGATGAAGGGAGAATGGGATTCAAACCACCCTTGCGGATGAAATCGTTCAAAACAGGAAAAAATTGTTGAAATTCCCGTCACTCACTTGATACTTTCGATGGCACTAAAGACCCTCGAGATCATATTTGAAATTACCGAGCGAAAATGGAGTTGCACGGTGCTTCAGGGGCATAAATGTACCTCGCATTCCCGATTACCATGAAATCTACAGTGCGTGCTGGTTCAATCGCCAGAAGCCGGCTGGCATTAGATCGTTCGAGCAGTTAGGTATGGATTTTTTGAAAAAATTTGCAACATCAATGATTTGAGGAAAGGATATTAATTGTATAATGAGCCTCTAACAAAATCTTGAGGAGACAATTAGTGATTTCATCAAAAGATTTGCTAAGAAAATAATGAAAGCTGAGAACATCGACCAAGCAATGGCAGTTGCCGCAGTAACTATAACGGTAAGATTTTGAGGACTAAATGATGCACTGAGTTGCTGCTGCAGATTTCGGAACAGCTCACATGAAGGTAAATAAGTACATCAGATTTTAAAAAACACAGCGGGAGATGAACCAACAAGAAACGGAGGACAACGACAGGCTCAAAGAAAGAAAAGGGGGCAACATCAAGTTTTGTGGGGATCAAAGAGATGATGGTCGAAGAAATTATGTGCGGAATGAACAACATACAGCTTTAAACACAAGGATATCCGATATTCTGATGGAAATAAAAAATCGACCTTATTTCAAGAGATTGTGCTCTATGAGAGAATTGAGAGTCCTGAAAAGCACCTCGACAAATCAAAGTATTGTGACTTTCACGAAGAGGCTATGGTCACTACACTGAAGATTGTAGGAATTTGAAATGGTAAAGAGAACAATGGATCAAGGAAGGACATGTGTTCGAATTCACGAAGAAAAATTCGCGGAAGAATGATAGGAAGGAGATACTCAGGACTCCAAAAGAAGCGACGAAGAGAGCCATGATAAAAGGGATGATAGGTGTAAGGCTAGTCCGAAAAAAGACATGAGGAGGAGGAATTCTTTCATTGTTATCTTTCTTTCCATAGCAGATATTTCCTCTGTTCGGAAAATGAAGTTCATTCTGAATGTATTTTCTGATTCGAAAGGAAATTTTTTTTCTGACAACCGAGAATGCATGTTTGGTTGTCGTAACTGGCCGTAATTCGTAGTTGTAATTGGTAAAGTCTTTTACAATTGTAAATGAGTTACATGTATGTAAATTTTACGGTGTTTGGTTGGTAATATAAAATTGTAAAGTGGGAAAGTATATTGTACTTTACGGTGTTTGGTTATCGTAATGTATAAGTCGTAAGTGAAAAAGTTGACCACAAAATTAACTATTTGGTGATTTTAAAAGTTTTAATACTGCAAATAAATATTAAAAAAGTTAAATATTAAATTTTTTTAATATTAATATAAAAAAATAATTCAAATTTGTATGACCACAAAATTAACTGTAACTGGGCTGTAAGTGAATGGTAACTGGGTTGCAAGTGAGTGTTAGTTGAGTTACGTAAGTCTTTTATGAATTACGGTCCAAACAAACGCCGTAGTTGTAACTGGGTAGTAAGTCATTTAGGAATTACGGAGTTTTACGCGAAACAAACGGCACCATAGTGGAACTCAATCGTGTACAAGGTTGCGCTCGCAATTCTTGCAGAGATTTCGTTGTGTTTTCATTTTTTTTACCTTCCGCAATTTTTCATTCGAATTTTTGTTCCCAGTAGTCAAAGTTTGACGCAAAACTATAGGCAACAATATTCTTTGCAATTCTCCTATTAATCCTTGCATGAAATGTCTTCTGTTATTACTTGAATGTACCTTTTCAATTTCTGAATAAAGATTACGCTATGTCTCAGGTAATCACTCGTTAAAGTAGTACATCTTTTTTGTTATATGACAATGGATACATAAATTTAAATTCGTCATTGATAATCTCTAAATTGGAATTTTTTACACTAATGATATCACAATAAAAATTTGAACAAACATTTTGATAAAAGTTGTTATCTTGTGAGATTTGTATTATCTCTATTTGTTTAGAATTAAATCCTAATTAATCCCTCAAAACCCTAATTAATTGCTTTTACTCTCTCCTCCCTTTCTCTTTTCCCTAACCCAGTTGCCCACTTCTTCTCTCTGGTCCTCTCCAACCTCGTCAGCCATGACCACCGTCCTCGACTTGGCCATTTCTTCCTGGTGCCACGTGCTCACCCTCACGCAACCCATCTGCCCGATGACCTGTACCCAAGTCGTCCCTCTCTATAGCTGAGCCTTGGCTAGGCTGAACACAGCTGTAACGCTCCGATCCCGTGGGTATGGAGACGTTACTGCGACGTATATACGCAGGTCGGAAATGTCCTCACATGTATACGCTAAGTATCAACGCAGATAAGAATCAGAGTACGAAAGTACGTGGTGCATTATACATTCCAACATATGAGTACAATTACAAAATTATTACAGGATGTGACATAATATTACATAAATATTACATCATCGATAGACGCAAATGTAAGAATACAAAGAGATATACAATAATAAGCAGTACAAAAGACGCTCACGCAGGAAAACTCGAAAGACAAGCAGGGGCCTTGGAAGAATAGGGCACCGGACCGATCAACTGCTGATTCACGACGCTACCGCTGCAACTTTGATCACCAGGAAGTCCATCGTGGTCCAAGCTCAAAGATATGAACATGCAGGTTCAGGGGAGTCAGAACTCCCCAACAAGTGGTAAGATGAGTGCCAAGTGACGTGCAGGGACAAACATATGTGTATTGATAAATCTGAGTCAAAAGCGTGTAATAAAACCATGTCGTCAGTACAGACATACAAGAGCAGGCAATGAGACATCGAATGAAGTAAACAAGCAAACCAGTTATACAAGCCCAAATTACTGATTCGTGAGATTAGTACATCAAAAGAATAATCCAAGCCTTCATATATATATCCTATGCCTCATGTCACTGTATCCTTGGTTCATATAACCCGAGTTGTCTCTTAAACTATGAAAACAGCATAAAATCGATAAAAATCGATAAAATCAATAATACCGAATACAAGCAAAACCAGTCGTACAAGCTTCATTTACGACTCCATAAGACTAGTACATCGAAAGAATAATCCAAATAAGAAAACCCTCACCTATATACCTTATGTCTCATGTCACCGTAATCTCAGTGATACGACCCGAATTGCAAAGCAGCACGACGATTTATTAATTAACATATTATTATTACTCGTCTCACCCATATATCTAAGTATGTGTACAGATATACGTTCCATCCTACATACATCCATATATGAGTAAGTCGAGGTTGTTATTGAAAAATTATAATGAAACCAACGCGTTATGTTTACAGTGGGTCCCGAACATACCCGGGACCACAGCCTAGGATGTTCCGTTGCTGATAAGGAACCTACCACGAGGTGATTCAGGGGCAAAGGATCTTAATTATATACCCTGCAAGAAGTTAGTAATCGGGATAGCAGCACACCCCGTGGAATACCTGGAGGCCCACAGGTAGAACTAAAGTTTTAGTTGCACAATATACCTAATATCATTGTAAACATATTTGTTGGCCCAATGGCCTTCCACTCTAGTTTTGATGATGATCAACACTCATGTAGTTATGTTTACAAATATTCTTGTGTTTCTAAGTTTCAGATCATTAACAGGATATTAGGTTGGTGATTAGCTTCAACAAGATGATTAGATGCTATTCATGATGATTCCGGTGCCAAAGCTTAAAGATCATACCTTTGCACTTGGAGAATCACGGAGTTTGGACCGAGTCTACTTGAAGATGAAGATCGTCAAGAAGACTTAGGTATCTAGTTTAGAGTTTGTGTTTTAGATCCATATTTGTAAAGCTTAGTTTAGTTGATATGCTCAAGTGCACAAAACACACACGTTTCATGATTTGGTTATTAGTTTTCATGAATAATAGATCAAAACAAGTTTACCTTATACCTATGTATATTAGATATGTTCTAGATATACATACATGCTTTAAACTTGCTAGACAAACTTATTTTGACTATCCTATTCATGTTTTGGAAAATTCTAGTTTGATAAAATACAAGTTTTGTTTTTGATAAAATTGGCAAGACACAAAAATGAATTGATATGATTGATATATGTCTTGAAATTTTTATCACAAGTTTGGTTATCAAAGTAAAATGATAAAACAAGTTTTAGAAAAACATATTTTTAGAAAAACAGTTTTTATTGTGATTAAAACTATTTTTTTGATTTACTATGAATTTATGGGACTTTTATTGAGTGAAAAGACCTATTTTCAAATCCCGTATCTGTGCAGAACTGAGGACTGGCTGACAGGCCAAGTCGGTCGACCGGACCGGTCGACCGCACCATAGGCCGGTCGACCGGGACGGTCGACCGACGTGCACAAGTCTGTGCACGTTTTGGAGTCTCTGGGACGGTCGACCGGGCCGGTCGACCGAGATGAGAGTTCTGCTCTCAGGATGTTTCGGTCGACCGGGCCGGTCGACCGCTATTGCCCAACGGTCACATTTTTGACCGTTGGCGGTCGACCGGCAGTCTGTCAGACTGCCAACTCAGCCTAACGGCTAGTTTTGTATAGGGGCTATATAAACCCCATCTCTTTGGGGATTTTGGCCAAGTTTTTAAGGAGAAAAATTTTTGGTTTCTAGAGGTTTTAAAACAAGTTTTCAAAAGTGTTTGGGGCTTTAATTCTTCAATCTTTATTGTTTTAGGTTTTTGGAAAAATCAAAGAAAAGAATATTTTGGGAGATTTGTCTTGGTTTTCATTCTATATCTTTTGCAAGGATTTTCCCAAGTGATTTTCTTTGTTGCTAGTTTTCCAAACACCTAGTTTTTCACACTTGAGCTATATCTTCTATCCTAAACTATTAGGATCTTGTTTTTGTGGAAAAAGATAAGAGAAAAAGAAAGAGAAGTGTTTGAGGTTGTTTGTTGTAAACCTCATTGTTGTAAACACCCTTATATTTGTGAATCCCTCTTCGGTAGAGGTGATCGGGTGATTGTGTTGTGGATCCCTCTTCGGTAGAGGTGATTGAGTTTGATTATAAACCTCTTCGGTAGAGGTGGTTGTTGTTGTTGTTGGTTGTTGGGCCTCGGTGGAGGTTGTTGTTTGAGAAAGGAGTTCGGTACTCCTAGAGTTGTAAGAAATCCTCTTTGGTAGAGGTTCCCTCGGTGGGAGTTGAGATAGTGGAAATCCTACACGGTGGTGTAGGCGGGGATGTAGAGCAAGGTGCTCGAACCTCGAAACAAATCTTGGTGTTTGCGTTTTGATCCATTGTCTCTCTAACTCTCTCTCTTTACATTTGTGCAAAGCATCATTTCATACAAGCATCATACTTTCATAGCATTCATATTATATACATTGCTTGTGTTGCCTTGCATCTTTCATATTGTAATTTATTCTTGATTGCTTGGCTTGATTGTGTGTGCACATATTTCTTATTGCTTGGATTGCTTGTGTGTGTGTGTGCCTAACTTGTACTCATCCAACAAGAGCTTCACATAGCGCCTCAACCCATTTCAAGGGGAATCAAGGGGAGTTAGTCCAGAGCCTCGCAAGGGGAATTCGGCTACACTTGTTGTATTGTATTAGTTTGTGCATAATTTGCATTAGCTTCCGCATTTAGCGCACTTAGTTTGCATTTAGTTTCTTAGATTAGCACTTACACCTATTCATCCCCCCTCTAGGTGTTTTTCAATTGGTATCAGAGCTAGTGCTCCTGATACTTAGGCTTAACATCCTAGGAGTGAGATCCATTTGCTTGCTAATCTCATTTGCATTTGCTTGTTTGCACACATCTAGTTTATACCATGGACTTCATGACCCCACCTAGCTATGATCCTTCCAACATTGATATTTGGAAGTATAGGATGTCCATGTACCTAAAGACCCTAGGTTTGCATGTCTTCCTTGCCGCCACCAAGAGATGTTATCTTGGTGATTGTAATCATATAGGGGCCAATGCACAAGCCCTAGAGGCCATTAGAAGCACTTTATCTAAAGATTATCTTTTACGTGTTTCTAATCTTGATTCCGCCTTTGCAGTGTGGAACAAATTGACAACAACCACCACCTCCAAGCTTCAAGTGCCAAATCAACCGGAGGAATTTAGTAGAGAATCCGATTCTCAATGCTTCATGGTCCAAGGGAATGACTCCCTTGAGGTACATTCGGAACCCCACTATGATAGTGATGATTGTTCTAGTTCTTCAAATGATCATATTGATGTCCATGCTATAAATGAAGAACTTTCAATTGTTTGTGAAAAACTTATAGAAAAATATAAGATTTTGAAAAAGAAGAGTCTAGGCATTAATAATGAAAATAAAAATTTGATTGCTAGACTTGATGTTGTTTTGCAAGAGAAAGAGGAGATTGCTAATGAAAGGGATTCATTAAAATCTCAACTTGGTCTTGCACTTAAAGAAAATAACTTTTTGAAAAATAAAAATGATTGCCATGTTCTTTTGAAGAAAAATGAAAACTTGTCTTCAAAAGTTGATTTTGTTTTAAAAGAAAATGATTCTTTGAAAATTAAGATTGCTTCAATTTCTAAAGATTTGGATGCATGTTTAAAGAAAAATATTGTTTTGCAAAATAAAATGGATGCACATGTTTGCCATGCTAGTGTAGCCTCTTCATCTAGACTACCTAATGCATGTACCTCTTCTTCTAGGATTAATGATGATATTTGTATGCTAAAGAAGAGAGTAGATTGTTTGGGCTCCACTATGAGCCAATGTGCTAAGAACCATACACGCTTGGAATCCTTGGTTCGAAAGAAACAAGTTCCATCTTCTATGCATGCACACCCTCCACGGCATACACATGCTCCTCACGGACACACCCATCACATGTATGCTCATGTGTACACATGTACACATTGTGGACGTAAGGGCCACCTT
The DNA here is from genome assembly GCA_038442645.1 of Agave tequilana. Taxonomy (NCBI): domain Eukaryota; kingdom Viridiplantae; phylum Streptophyta; class Magnoliopsida; order Asparagales; family Asparagaceae; genus Agave; species Agave tequilana. The sequence continues at coordinate 43,528 of JAVJIF010005844.1, read as the reverse complement.
ACTAAATTTTGTTTTGATAGATTACATACTACTAATTTAGCAAAGAAATTTGTTTGGGTTAGAGAAGGGACTAACCCCCATGGACCCAACAAGATGTGGGTACCAAAGACCACCCCTCCTATTGTTTTTGATGTAGGTGTGGGCTCTCACATGACGTGAGAGTGATGACACCTTGGAGTGGATGCGTTCCGGACTTAAAGGAAATCAAATGGATGCATCACTTTCAAGGGAAGGTTTGGTGGAGAGGACCACCATGTTTTGGAGACAAGGAGAGTTGCTTCTTCGGTTTTGGTAACAATCCTTTACTCCCATTCCTTGTTTACATGCTTTCCATGTTTTAATGTTTATAGCATGTTTTTGATGTCTATGGATTAGTATGTTCATTCCATGTTTATTAGATCCTTGACATACATGTATAGTATTTGAGACACACATGCTTATTTGATTCACATTTAATGTTCTCACCGTTTGTTTAGCTATAATGTACATCATGAATCTATTGCATGTGAATTTACATAGTAATCATGTTTTAGTTCTTATGATGTTGATTTCTAGCTTGTTTTGATATTCCTTGTGGTTATGACATGTTTAAATGTGGATTTTGTCAAAACTTGTGTTATACATGTACAAATAGTGAGTTACATTTGTTTTATATGCAATTGAACTTCATGCTCATTTGTATTCACTATATGTACACACATGAGCTAGTTTTGATGATTCGTTCATTTATACTTGTTATACCTATTTGCATGTATATGTAGTTTAAAATTCAAATAAAAGAATTTTGATGAATTTTGTATGTGTTTTAGTTAGAAATATGATATTCGTGTTTGTTTTGATGCTCAATGATTTGAATATATGTTTAAGTGTTAGTTTTCATTAAGACTAGTTATATACTTGTACATAGAGTGGGTTACAAATAAATCTATATATGTTTGGGTTTGAATGCATATTTGTACCCATTAGATGTGCTAGTATAGTCTAGTTTTGATGATCCATACATTTTAGACTTGTATTCATATTTTTGGATTTATATGAGTTTTGATTTCATGTATATGTTTATTTTGCCAAAACTTTAAGATATACATGTATACCCCTTGAGTCATTTGCCTTTCATGCAAATCTATATTATGGACTCAAAGTGTGTTTAAGGAATATGTATGTATACTCCATATTTGACAATTCATACATATACCTTGAAATGAAATTTGTTGTGATGAAAATTTAGTTTTTCATGTTTCATGTATTTATGTTTAACTTCATGTATATGTCCATCTTATCCAAACTATTGACTATACATGAGTATCCTTTTTGAGCCACGTGCCTTCATGCATATATCCTTGTGGACTCGTTTGTATCTTGGATATGTATGTATACTTTAGTTTGTATTAGACATACATATGCCGTGAAGATTAGATAGTTTTGATGATTTCATGTTTTTAAGGAATAATTGAGCTTAATGAAATTTTTTCATGATTATGATCTTCACATATTATTTGTACACTCATATCTATTGCTCATGTTTTGTTTCTCATGAGGTATGCTTTATTGGTTAGAGTGATGTTTATCATGTGAATTTCATTTTTGTTTTATTCCTTGCTTGAAGGATTTCGTGCTAGTTAACAAGTTTTCCATTTAACTAGTTGCGGTGTTCTTTATTTTGGTAGTGATTTTCAAACAAAACTACTTTTTCAAATCTATCCTTGAAAACCCCTACCATCCAAGGGCGGTAGGATGGGAGATCATGTTCATGTATGCCCTAAATTGAAAATCTTTAAAACTTGAATTATGATTGGGTGGTAGATAATATGATGTATACACTTGAACTTATTGCTATGTCAATTGGTATCATTGAACTCTTTCAATTGGTATCATTTTGATCTTCTTGTATACTCATATATGTTTTGTATGTATGTATACTTTAAATTTCAAGTATATCAATTTCTATTGGTATCTATCTTTCATACATATATATGTTTGTGTTTATGCTAGTGCTTGAGTTTCAATTTTGTTTAAATTGATTACTTTTAAATTGTTATCAAGACTATGCATGTCTTTAGTTTGTTTTTCATAAAGGGGGAGAAAATTTGATTTTGTATTTCAATTGGTATTTGTACTCCCACTCTTTATGATTAAAAGTTGTTATTTTGAACATATGATATCAACATCAAATTATATGTTTTTAAAATGAACAATTCTTACAATTGGTATCAATGTTTCTATGAAAAATCTTTTCAATTGGTAAATATTTACAATTGGTATCATATTTAAGAAATTCAAAATTTGTTTTGGATTCAAGACTTATGTTTAATTACAATTGGTATTTCCAAAATTTTGTTTAAAGAAAATATTCAAAGTTTTGATTTGTATTTCCTATATGCAAGGAGAGCTTAACATCTCTCTTACATATAGATTCATGTTGAGTATATTATAAATTGAGGAGCTTGATAACTCTTCTTTATATGATATACGTGTGTAGGGGGAGCTTCACATCTCCTCTTATGCATTACATAATATGTGTTATGTGAATTGGGGCTTGTCATCCCTTCTTCATGTAATGCATATGTGTAGGGAAGCTAACTTAGCGTCTTCCTCTTCATGAATGTATATAGCATAAAACATATATTGATCCTTGTTTATTGGTATCAAGATACTTCATTGTCATATTTATCTATTGGTATCATGTTGTTTATTGTCACCCCTTATTGACCTTGTTTTTGTTTTAAACAAAAGGGGGAGAACATTGTTTGTATTGTTTTGATTGACAAAAAGGGGGAGAAAGATTTTTACCCCTCATTTTATCTATGGTTTTGATTGTTTACCCCTTTGTTGATGATTGACAAAAAGGGGGAGAATTATTTGAGAGTTTAACATGCATATAGAAAACTCAAATTACTTCTATGCATGATTGGTACATGTTTTTTATATGCATGCTTATGTTTTATATGCATATATTATGTTTTTAATCTCAAGAATATTAAGTTTAATTGATATATAGAGTTTGCTTTGTAATTGGTATCTAGAGCTTATTTTGTTTTGAATATTCCATTTGATATTTAGAACCATTTATTGTTTATGCATACGCATATTTCATGTTTAATATTCATTGCATATATTTATTGTTTATCCCTATGCATGAGTTAAGGGGGAGCTTCCTTGAAGCTTATCTTTAATCCATGCATATATAACTCCATGAGTTTTGTCATCATCAAAAAGGGGGAGATTGTTGGCCCAATGGCCTTCCACTCTAGTTTTGATGATGATCAACACTCATGTAGTTATGTTTACAAATATTCTTGTGTTTCTAAGTTTCAGATCATTAATAGGATATTAGGTTGGTGATTAGCTTCAACAAGATGATTAGAAGCTATTCATGATGATTCCGGTGCCAAAGCTTAAAGATCATACCTTTGCACTTGGAGAATCACGGAGTTTGGACCGAGTCTACTTGAAGATGAAGATCGTCAAGAAGACTTAGGTATCTAATTTAGAGTTTGTGTTTTAGATCCATATTTGTAAAGCTTAGTTTAGTTGATATGCTCAAGTGCACAAAACACACACGCTTCATGATTTGGTTATTGGTTTTCATGAATAATAGATCAAAACAAGTTTACCTTATACCTATGTATATTAGATATGTTCTAAATATACATACATGCTTTAAACTTGCTAGACAAACTTATTTTGACTATCCTATTCATGTTTTGGAAAATTCTAGTTTGATAAAATACAAGTTTTGTTTTAATAAAATTGGCAAGACACAAAAATGAATTGATATGATTGATATATGTCTTGAAATTTTTATCACAAGTTTGGTTATCAAAGTAAAATGATAAAACAAGTTTTAGAAAAACATATTTTTAGAAAAACAGTTTTTATTGTGATTAAAACTATTTTTTGATTTACTGTGAATTTATGGGATTTTTATTGAGTGAAAAGACCTATTTTCAAATCCCGTATCTGTGCAGAACTGAGGACTGGCTGACAGGCCAAGTCGGTCGACCGGACCGGTCGACCGCACCATAGGCCGGTCGACCGGGACGGTCGACCGACGTGCACAAGTCTGTGCACGTTTTGGAGTCTCTGGGACGGTCGACCGGGCCGGTCGACCGAGATGAGAGTTCTGCTCTCAGGATGTTTCGGTCGACCGGGCCGGTCGACCGCTATTGCCCAACGGTCACATTTTTGACCGTTGGCGGTCGACCGGACCGGTCGACCGGCAGTCTGTCAGACTGCCAACTCAGCCTAACGGCTAGTTTTGTATAGGGGCTATATAAACCCCATCTCTTTGAGGATTTTGGCCAAGTTTTTAAGGAGAAAAATTTCTGGTTTCTAGAGGTTTTAAAACAAGTTTTCAAAAGTGTTTGGGGCTTTAATTCTTCAATCTTTATTGTTTTAGGTTTTTGGAAAAATCAAAGAAAAGAATATTTTGGGAGATTTGTCTTGGTTTTCATTCTATATCTTTTGCAAGGATTTTCCCAAGTGATTTTCTTTGTTGCTAGTTTTCCAAACACCTAGTTTTCCACACTTGAGCTATATCTTCTATCCTAAACTATTAGGATCTTGTTTTTGTGGAAAAAGATAAGAGAAAAAGAAAGAGAAGTGTTTGAGGTTGTTTGTTGTAAACCTCATTGTTGTAAACACCCTTATATTTGTGAATCCCTCTTCGGTAGAGGTGATCGGGTGATTGTGTTGTGGATCCCTCTTCGGTAGAGGTGATTGAGTTTGGTTGTAAACCTCTTCGGTAGAGATGGTTGTTGTTGTTGTTGTTGGTTGTTGGGCCTCGGTGGAGGTTGTTGTTTGAGAAAGGAGTTCGGTACTCCTAGAGTTGTAAGAAATCCTCTTTGGTAGAGGTTCCCTCGGTGGGAGTTGAGATAGTGGAAATCCTACACGGTGGTGTAGGCGGGGATGTAGAGCAAGGTGCTCGAACCTCGAAACAAATCTTGGTGTTTGCGTTTTGATCCATTGTCTCTCTAACTCTCTCTCTTTACATTTGTGCAAAGCATCATTTCATACAAGCATCATACTTTCATAGCATTCATATTATATACATTGCTTGTGTTGCCTTGCATCTTTCATATTGTAATTTATTCTTGATTGCTTGGCTTGATTGTGTGTGCACATATTTCTTATTGCTTGGATTGCTTGTGTGTGTGTGCCTAACTTGTACTCATCCAACAAGAGCTTCACATAGCGCCTCAACCCATTTCAAGGGGAATCAAGGGGAGTTAGTCCAGAGCCTCGCAAGGGGAATTCGGCTACACTTGTTGTATTATATTAGTTTGTGCATAATTTGCATTAGCTTCCGCATTTAGCGCACTTAGTTTGCATTTAGTTTCTTAGATTAGCACTTACACCTATTCACCCCCCCCTCTAGGTGTTTTTCAATATTCACCACTTGGAATCCATCAATTTTTCCCTTACATGATGTAAGTTGTCATTTTTATAGTTTATTCTGTAATTATCAATTTACAGGAATAATAAGAGCAGGTCAGGTTCAAGAATTCAGGGGGCAAGAGTACATGAGTACTAGGGATACATGTCACTGTATATAATACATGATAGAAGTTACATGATTCCTGTAATATGATAATCACAAGTCAGGTGGTAATATGATAGGTGGCAGGTGATAAGTAGTAACATACAAGTGTCAGGTGATAGCAAGCAGGCGTCAGGTGATAGCATGCAGGAGTCAGGTGTCAAGTAATAGCACAGTAGATGCTACTATCGTATATCACAAAATAGAAAAACAATACTAATACAGGAGATCGGTACGAATACAGGAAACTAATATCGATACAGGGGATCAGTACGAATACAAAAAAATAATACAGTTTTGAAAAACAGCATAAGTACAGGTCTCAAACTTTTCACAACCATCAAGAAAAGAATAATAATCACATTATCAAGTAGGTAAGCGGGCAAGCAAGTAAGAGAACATCCAAGCGGAGGTAAGTAAAGGTGGAGCGAAGCTAACGTACAACACTAGACACGACTATGTTCATCGTGATTACCACTCGCAGCACGACTAAACGTACACGATGGAGTGAGCGTATGAACGTTATACTGCCATACGTGGCGAAGCCACGCTCATGATGTAACTACGCTCGAACAGAGTTAGCGGCAAAGCGCTGAGCGCTAGTTCGCCTACCAGACGTAGCTTAGAGACATGACAGTCTAAACGCACTCTCTTTTTCGAGGAAGTGGGTGAGAGCCCTTGAAGGGCCGAAAGCCGGAATAAGTACATGCAGAAGTGTTAGTACCACACGTGCACACATACAAACTTGGTTATAACTAGACTATCAATAAAGCGGTGATGCGAAGAGGCTAAGCAAGATAGAAATAAAGTCAGCGAGCAGACAAGCGAACATCCAAGTAAAGCTAAGCAAGCTGGAGCGAAACTAGCGCACAATGCTAAAGGCTATCACGCGTATGGTGGCAGGTAAACCGCTCTGCATCACCCATGACAAAGTTGTGCCCACGGTGTAACTACACCCGGATGGAGTTAGAAATAAAGCAATGAGCGCTAGCTCGCGTACCAGGCAAGGCTGAAGAACCTGGCGGTCTGAACACACTTCCTTTTTCGAGGAAGTTGGCGAGAGCCTAAATTGCAGAAGGGCTGAAAAGCCGAGTAAGTACCTACAGAAGTGTCAGTATCGAACACATGCATATAACAAATAACTAACTATCAGTAGAGCGGTGAAGCCTGGAGACTGAGTATAGAGCCTAGAGGTTAAATGACCATGAAGGGTCGGCCACACATGGTATAAGCAGTAATAAAGCACGTCACAGATAGTGTATATGTATAGGAAGTAAGCTACACTAATATAAGCATTCAGCACAGGTATAATACAAGTACATTCCTTGGCACTCGGTCACATACAAACACGATATACAGAAATACAAATACAACAGGGGAATACAAATACATAAATTCCCTAAAGTTACATATTAACCCGACAAAGGGGGGAACCAGAATAAAGCAAGACCACTCGCCTAGAAATCTTCAACAAATCCCGCGAAATTCAAAATCCCAGACACACGTGCACACGTGCCAACAATATATTAATATATATATTATTTAGAGAGAGAATAAGAGAGAGAAGAGAGAGGAGAGAAATCAAGAGAAGGTTAGCAGGAGAGAAAAACAAGGGAGAGAGAAAAAAAAAGAGGGTTGCTGCCCCCTCCCCTCTCGCAGCTCACGGCCAGGCCAGAGGCCTGACTGTGGCCCTGGTCTGGCCTGGCTGTGGCTCTGTGTCCGTCGGCCAGGGGTGGCCGCGCCGGCCACCCCAAGCAAAGGGAGAGGAGGTAGACTGATGGTGGGTATGGTGGTAGTGGTGATGGTGATTTGGATGGTAGATTTGGTGGGGATGATGGTGGATCGGGGTGGTGGTGTAGTGGTGTTGAGGTTGTAGTGGAGAAGGAGGAGAGGGAGGAGGATTTGGTGGTGGATTTAGTGGAGGAGAAAGATGATGGTGATGATGGTGATCTTTGATGGAGGAGGCGGTGGAGTTCGGTGTTGAAGGTGAGGAGGATGGTGAAGATCGCGGGGGATAATGGTGAAGGAGTGAACGGCCATGGGGGTGGCTGACGACGAGGGGATGGCCGTCGGTGGTGGTCTTGATGATGGGGGTGGCCAGTTGACTCTAGGAGAGAGAGAAGAGTGAAAGAAGTAGAGAGAGTAGAGAGATTAAGAGATTGAGAGAGGAAGATGGCCGGAGGAGGTCGGAGGTGGCGTTGGAGAGCGCCGACGTTGGGATCTGGCAGGGGGTCATCGGGAGTGGTCGGATCTGTGCCCGGGGGTAGCCAGAAGGGAGAGTTGAGAGTGAAATTGGGAGAGAAAGTGAGATTTAGAGATAGAGGAAAAGAAATGATAGAGGGGGAGAATTTGAGAAGGAGATGAGAGAGTTAGGTGTTGGCTGAACTTAGCCAAGGGAAGGAAAAAATAGAAAAGAAAAAGAAAAGAAGGAAGAAGAAAAATATATAGGAGAAGGGGGCGATATTTTGGGCCTTTCTTTGTGGAGGAGAAAGAGGAAAAAGAAAAAGAAAAGAAAAGAAAAGAAAAGGTTATGGTGGGGGAAAGAGAAAAAGAAAAAGGAAAAGAAAAGAAAGAAAGAAAATATCCGGGTATTAACTCCGGATCCGAGAAAATACCAAAAATGTCAGAAAACTAGAGTAACTCGAAAAGGTTTTCAAAAATTCTTAAAAATAGAGAATATTATTTTCAGAACTATGGTGAAATTAGATTCAAGAATTCAATACTGAAAAAAACACCTAGAGGGGGGGTGAATAGGTGTAAGTGCTAATCTAAGAAACTTAATGCAAACTAAGTGCGCTAAATGCGGAAGCTAATGCAAATTATGCACAAACTAATACAATACAACAAGTGTAGCCGAATTCCCCTTGCGAGGCTCTGGACTAACTCCCCTTGATTCCCCTTGAAATGGGTTGAGGTGCTATGTGAAGCTCTTGTTGGATGAGTATAAGTTAGGCACACACACACAAGTAATCCAAGCAATATGAAATACACACAATCAAGCCAAGCATATAATAGATATGACAATAAGAAATGCAAGGCACAACACAAGCAATATATGATATGAATGAATCAATGCTCAACACAAGCAAGTATGATATGATGATGAGTATGATGCTTTGCACAATTATAAGAGAGAGAGTTAGAGAGACAATGGATCAAAACGCAAACACCAAGATTTGTTTCGAGGTTCGAGCACCTTGCTCTACATCCCCGCCTACACCACCGTGTAGGATTTCCACTATCTCAACTCCCACCGAGGGAACCTCTACCAAAGAGGATTTCTTACAACTCTAGGAGTACCAAACTCCTCTCTCAAACAACAACCTCCTCACAACCGAGGGGTTAGGCCCGTAGCCAATACAACAACCAATCCACACACCTCTACCGAAGAGGCTCACAACCAAACTCCACCTCTACCTAAGAGGGATCCACAACACAATCACCCGATCACCTCTACCGAAGAGGGATTCACAAATATAAGGGTGTTTACAACAATGAGGTTTACAACAAACAACCTCAAACACTTCTCTTTCTTTTTCTCTTATCTTTTTCCACAAAAACAAGATCCTAATAGTTTAGGATAGAAGATAGCTCAAGTGTGGAAAATAAGTGTTTTTGGAAACAAGCAACAAAGAAAAATCTTTGGGAAAATACTTGCAATATGATAGAATTGAAGATCTAATCAAAAATCTCAAAAACCTATTTTTCTTTGATTTTCCAAAAACCCTAAAACAATAAAGATGAGAAGTTTTTGCACTTAAAACTCTTTTGAAAACTCTTTTAAACACTTCAGAAAACTAGTATTTTTTCTCTTCAAAAACTTTTTTAAAATCCCCAAAGAGATGGGGTTATATAGCCCCTATACAAAACTAGCCGTTAGGCTGAGTTAGCAGTCTGACAGACTGCCGGTCGACCGGCCCGGTCGACCGCCAACGGTCAGAATTATGACCGTTAGGCAACTGCGGTCGACCGGCCCGGTCGACCGATAAAACCCGAGAGCAGAGCTCTCAACTTGGTCGACCGTCCCGGTCGACCGTATCTGTGCCTAACAGACGTGCACGTCTGTGCACATCGGTCGACCGTAACGGTCGACCGGCACTTGGTGCGGTCGACCGTCGCGGTCGACCGACCAGCCTGTCAGCACAAAACAAGGTCAGAAAATTTTGGGAAAAATATTTTATAAAAACTTTTTATCATTTCTGAAAATTCCATAAAACTTGTTTTATCATTTTATGTTAAAACATAAACATGTGATAAAAATTTCAAGATAATATATCAACATATCAATTCATTTTTGTGTCTTGCAAATTTTATCAAAAACAAAACTTTGTATTTTGTCAAACTTGATTTTTCCAAAACATGAATAGGGATATCAAAATAAGTTTGTTTACCAAGTTAAAGCATGTATGTATAAATAGAAAACATCTACTATACATATAACATATGTAAACTTGTTTTGATCAACTATTCATAAAAACCAAATATCAAATCATAAAACGTGTGTGTTTTGTGTTCACTTGAGCATATCAACTAAACTAAGCTTTACAAATATGGATCTAAAACACAAACTCAAAACTAGATACCTAAGTCTTCTTGTCGATCTTCCATCTTCAAGTAGACTTGGTCCAAACTCCGTGATTCTCCAAGTGCAAAGGTATGATCTTTGAGCTTTGGCACCGGAATCATCATGAATAGCTTCTAATCATCTTGTTGAAGCTAATCACCAACTAATATCCTGTTAATGATCTGAAACTTAGAAACACAAGAATATTAGTGAACATAACTACATGAGTGTTGATCATCATCAAAACTAGAGTGGAAGGCCATTGGGCCAACAATCTCCCCCTTTTTGATGATGACAAAACTCATGGAGTTATATATGCATGGATTAAAGATAAGCTTCAAGGAAGCTCCCCCTTAACTCATGCATAAACAAATAAACATAAATATGCAAGAATGATAATGCATAAACAACAAAAACTCTAGATACCACATAGAATATCCAAAACAAAGCAAGCTCTAGATACCAATTACAACAATTACAAAGTAAGCTTTGGATACCAATTAAACTTAATAAACAATTAAACTTAATATTCTTGATATTAAAACATAATATATGCATATAAAACATAAGCATGCATATAAAACTCAAATACTTCTCCCCTTTTTGTCAATCATCAACAAAGGGGTAAACAATCAAAACCATAGATAAAATGAGGGGTAAAAATACTTCTCCTTTTTGTCAATCAAAACGATACAAACAATGTTCTCCCCCTTTTTGTCTAAAACAAAAAAACAAAGTCAATAAGGGGTGACTACAAACATGATATCAATTAAAAAATATGTTAATGAAGCATCTTGATACCAATAAACAAGGATCAATATATGTTATATGCTATATACATTCATGAAGAGGAAGACGCTAAGTTAGCTTCCCTACACATATGCATTACATGAAGAAGGGATGATAAGCCCCAATTCACATAACACATATTATGTAATGCATAAGAGGAGATGTGAAGCTCCCCCTACACACGTATATCATATAAAGAAGAGTTGTCAAGCTCCTCAATTTATAATATACTCAACATGAATCTATATGTAAGAGAGATGTTAAGCTCTCCTTGCATATAGGAAATACAAATCAAAACTTTGAATATTTTCTTTAAACAACATTTTGAAATACCAATTGTAATTAAACATAACAAATTACCAATTGTAAAACAACATAACAAATTTTGAATGTCTAAACACAAATTTTGATACCAATTGTAAGAATATATTTCATTTTGAAAACATATGATACCAAATTCGAAATGTCAATCATAAAGTATGGGAGTTCAAATACCAATTGAAAGACAAACTATGAAATACTCATTTTCTCCCCCTTTATGAAATACCAAAGGAAACATTGAATACTTTTATTTTAACAAGTTAAACATAAACAACTATTTGTGCTCTAAGATATAGGAATATAGTAGGCACAAATAAAACAAGTATATGTGTATGAAATGGAATGAGTATCAATCACCAATAGATGATACCAAATGAAAACATACATACACAATAAACATATGAGTATACAAAAGGTCAAAATGATACCAATTGAAAGAGTTCAATGATACCAATTGACATAACAATAAGCTCAAGTGCATACATCATATTATCTACCACCCAATCATAATTCAAGTTTTAAAGATTTTCAATTTAGGGCATACATGAACATGATCTCCCATCCTACCGCCCTTTGAAGGTAGGGGTTTTCAAAGATAGATTTGAAAATATAGTTTTGTTTGAAAATCACTACCAAAATGAAGAACACCGCAACTAGTTAAGTGGAAAACTTGTTAACTAGCACGAAATCCTTCAAGCAAGGAATAAAAACACAATTGTTTTTCATAAACATGAAATTCACATCATATCAAACACTCAAGTTCAATTAGGCATAAATAAGACTCATGAAAATAAAACATGAGCAAGCAATAGATATGAGTGTACAAATAATATGTGAAGATCATAATCATGAAAAATATTTCATTAAGCTCAATTATTCCTTAAAACATAATTCCATCAAAAACATGAAAAATCATATAAAACTACTTATTTAATCTTCAAGGCATATGTATGTCTAATACAAGCTAAAATATACATACATATCCAAAACTCAACGAGTCCACTAAATGTATATTCATGAAGGCACGTGGCTCAAAAAGATGTATATGTATAAGATTAGTTTGAACTAGATGGACATATACATGAAGTTAAACATAAATACATGAAACATGAAAAACTAAATTTTCATCACAACAAATTTCATTTCAAGGTATATGTATGAATTGTCAAACATGAAGTATACATACATATCCCTAAACACAATTGAGTCCAAATATAGATTTGCATGAAAGGCAAATGACTCAAGGGGTATACATGTATATCTTAAAGTTTGGCAATACAAACATATACATGAAGTGAAACATAAAACAAATCCAAAAATGGAATACAAGTTTGAAATGTATGAATCATCAAAACTAGACTATACTAACACATCTAATGGGTTCAAATAAGCAATCAAGCCCAAACATATATAGATTTATTTGTGGCCCACTATATGTACTAGTATAATTCCTAGTCTTAATGAAAACTAACATCTAAACAAGTAATCTTAACAAGAAGCATCAAAACAAATATGAAAATCATCATGATAAACCTAAAACATGACTACTATGTAAATTCACATGTATTAGATTCATGATGTACATTATAGCTTAAACATAAGTGAGAACACTAAGTATGAGATCACATAAGCATGTGTGTCTCAAATACTATACATGTATGTCAAGGATCTAATAAACATGGAATGAACATACTAATCCAATGACAATAAAAACATGCTATAAACTATGAACATGAAAAGCATGTAAACAATAAATGGGAGTAAAGGATTGTTACCAAAAACGAAGAAGCAACTCTCCTTATCTCCAAAACATGGTGGTCATCTCCACCAAATCTTCCCTTGAAAGTGATGCATCCAATTGATTTTCATGAAGTCCGGAACGCATCCACTCCAAGGTGTCATCACTCTCACGTCATGTGAGAGCCCACACCTACATCAAAAATAATAGGAGGGGTGGTCTTTGGTACCCATACTCTTTTGGGTCCATGAGGGTTAGTACCTTCTCTAACCCAAACAAACTTCTTGGCTAAATTTTCAACATGTAAACGATCATAGCAAAATTTAGCAAGATGGCCTTTTCGGCCACAATGTGTACATGTGTACACATGAGCATACTTGTGTTGATGGTGTCCGTGTGAAGCATGTGTATGCCGTGATGGGTGTGCATGCATAGATGATGGAACTTGTTTCTTTCGAACCAAGGTTTCCAAGCGTGTGTGGTTCATGGCACATTGGCTCATAGTGGAGCCCAAATAATCTACTCTCTTCTTTAGCATACAAATATCATCATTAATCCTAGAAGAAGAGGTACATGCATTAGGTAGACTAGATGAAGTAGCTACACTAGCATGGTAAACATGTGCATCAATCTTATTTTGTAAAAATTCATTTTTCTTTAAACATGCATCCAAATCTTTAGAAATTGAAGCAATCTTAATTTTCAAAGAATCATTTTCTTTTAAAACAAAATCAACTTTTGAAGACAAGTTTTCATTTTTCTTCAAAATAACATGGCAATCATTTTTATTTTTCAAAAAGTTATTTTCTTTAAGTGCAAGATCAAGTTGAGATTTTAATGAATCCCTTTCATTAGCAATCTCCTCTTTCTCTTGCAAAACAACATCAAGTCTAGCAATCAAATTTTTATTTTCATTATTAATGCCTAGACTCTTCTTTTTCAACAAGTTATATTTTTCTATTAGTTTTTCACAAACAATGGAAAGTTCTTCATTCAAAGCATGGGGATCAACATAATCATTTGAAGAACTAGCACAATCATTACTATCTAGTTGAGATTCCGAATGTACCTCAAGGGAGTCATTCCCTTGGACCATGTAGCATATAGAGTTGGATTCTCCACTAGATTCCTCTTCTTGGATCGGCAATTGAAGCTTGGAGGTGGTGGTTGTTGTCAACTTGTTCCACACTGCAAAAGCGGAATCAAGATTAGAAACACACATAAGATAATCTTTAGATAAAGTGCTTCTAATGGCCTCAAGGGCTTGTGCATTTGCCCCTATATGATTACCATCACCAAGATAACATCTCTTGGTGGCGGCAAGGAAGACATGCAAACCTAGGGTCTTTAGGTACATGGACATCCTATACTTCCAAACATCAATGTTGGAAGGGTCAAAACTAGGAGGGGTCATGAAGTCCATGGTAAACTATATATGAATGTGCAAACAAACAAATGCAAATGAGATTAGCAAGCAAATGGATCACTCCTAGGATGTTAAGCCTAAGTATCAGGAGCACTAGCTCTGATACCAATTGAAAAAAAACACCTAGAGGGGGGGTGAATAGGTGTAAGTGCTAATCTAAGAAACTTAATGCAAACTAAGTGCGCTAAATGCGGAAGCTAATGCAAATTATGCACAAACTAATACAATACAACAAGTGTAGCCGAATTCCTCTTGCGAGGCTCTGGACTAACTCCCCTTGATTCCCCTTGAAATGGGTTGAGGTGCTATGTGAAGCTCTTGTTGGATGAGTATAAGTTAGGCACACACACACAAGCAATCCAAGCAATATGAAATACACACAATCAAGCCAAGCATATAATAGATATGACAATAAGAAATGCAAGGCACAACACAAGCAATATATGATATGAATGAATCAATGCTCAACACAAGCAAGTATGATATGATGATGAGTATGATGCTTTGCACAATTATAAGAGAGAGAGTTAGAGAGACAATGGATCAAAACACAAACACCAAGATTTGTTTCGAGGTTCGAGCACCTTGCTCTACATCCCCGCCTACACCACCGTGTAGGATTTCCACTATCTCAACTCCCACCGAGGGAACCTCTACCAAAGAGGATTTCTTACAACTCTAGGAGTACCAAACTCCTCTCTCAAACAACAACCTCCTCACAACCGAGGGGTTAGGCCCGTAGCCAATACAACAACCAATCCACACACCTCTACCGAAGAGGCTCACAACCAAACTCCACCTCTACCTAAGAGGGATCCACAACACAATCACCCGATCACCTCTACCGAAGAGGGATTCACAAATATAAGGGTGTTTACAACAATGAGGTTTACAACAAACAACCTCAAACACTTCTCTTTCTTTTTCTCTTATCTTTTTCCACAAAAACAAGATCCTAATAGTTTAGGATAGAAGATAGCTCAAGTGTGGAAAACAAGTGTTTTTGGAAACAAGCAACAAAGAAAAATCTTTGGGAAAATACTTGCAATATGATAGAATTGAAGATCTAAGCAAAAATCCCAAAAACCTATTTTTCTTTGATTTTCCAAAAACCCTAAAACAATAAAGATGAGAAGTTTTTGCACTTAAAACTCTTTTGAAAACTCTTTTAAACACTTCAGAAAACTAGTATTTTTTCTCTTCAAAAACTTTTTTAAAATTCCCAAAGAGATGGGGTTTATATAGCCCCTATACAAAACTAGCCGTTAGGCTGAGTTGGCAGTCTGACAGACTGCCGGTCGACCGGCCCGGTCGACCGCCAACGGTCAGAATTATGACCGTTGGGCAACTGCGGTCGACCGGCCCGGTCGACCGATAAAACCCGAGAGCAGAGCTCTCAACTCGGTCGACCGTCCCGGTCGACCGTGTCTGTGCCTAACAGACGTGCACGTCTGTGCACATCGGTCGACCGTAACGGTCGACCGACACTTGGTGCGGTCGACCGTCGCGGTCGACCGACCAGCCTGTCAGCACAAAACAAGGTCAGAAAATTTTGGGAAAAATATTTTATAAAAACTTTTTATCATTTCTGAAAATTCCATAAAACTTGTTTTATCATTTTATGTTAAAACATAAACATGTGATAAAAATTTCAAGACAATATATCAACATATCAATTCATTTTTGTGTCTTGCAAATTTTATCAAAAACAAAACTTTGTATTTTGTCAAACTTGATTTTTCCAAAACATGAATAGGGATATCAAAATAAGTTTGTTTACCAAGTTAAAGCATGTATGTATAAATAGAAAACATCTACTATACATATAACATATGTAAACTTGTTTTGATCAACTATTCATAAAAACCAAATATCAAATCATAAAACGTGTGTGTTTTGTGTTCACTTGAGCATATCAACTAAACTAAGCTTTACAAATATGGATCTAAAACACAAACTCAAAACTAGATACCTAAGTCTTCTTGTCGATCTTCCATCTTCAAGTAGACTTGGTCCAAACTCCGTGATTCTCCAAGTGCAAAGGTATGATCTTTAAGCTTTGGCACCGGAATCATCATGAATAGCTTCTAATCATCTTGTTGAAGCTAATCACCAACTAATATCCTGTTAATGATCTGAAACTTAGAAACACAAGAATATTAGTGAACATAACTACATGAGTGTTGATCATCATCAAAACTAGAGTGGAAGGCCATTGGGCCAACAAATACTGCTTTCAAATTAAAAATCTTAGAATCAACGTGCGATACCGGTCGACACCACATCCAGTCGAACTTTGAAAAAATTCAGAAAAATCTCCAAAAATACATTTAGATAGAAAATACGATTATAAAAAATAATATAAAAGAAGTTTCTAAAATTTTAACGTCATTTATAAATTAAAATCCAAGAATCGATCTGCGGCACCAGTCAACACCAGTTTTGAAGATTTTGCAGAATAATTCTGAAAAATTTTAAAAAAACTTGAAAAATATAAAATATTAAAAATAGCGTTTGAAACTGAAACCGGTCAAATTTGGCTATCAAAATTGTCAAATTGAGAAGAACACTGGGATTAGGTCCTCAGTCCAGGCTAGGATTGACTCTAAGTCTGAAAATCCGGATCCGATACCAAACGATAATCTAAATAATCATAAAACGAAAAAATACATAGAAAATTGATAGAACATGATCGAGAAATCAGATTACGTATCTAGGTATGTATTCTAGGAACGGGGTGTTGTAATAGCCACGACTAAGCCCCTGCCCCTTCGGCATTGTCTGCTTCCCTTTGCCGCCTTGTCACCATCTAATAATGATAACCCTTTGTTCTCGTGCTCATTCGATAGTCCACGCCTTCCCTATTAGACAACCTTCTCATCGACAATCCTCTTGTTCGACAACCAGGCCCTACCATAACTCCATCATCTGCATCTCTCTCCTGCTCTCTTCCTTCACCGACAGACATCAGACCGCCACCTTGCCTACCATCCCACTAGCTTCCCTCGTCGCCTCTCGATTTGCACCTGCAAGCAAGCAAGACAAAGAAGAGACAACAGTTCAGATTCAGGTTCTCGTACGCCTGACCCAGTTAATTAAAAGATTGGGTTTAAGTTGAACCCGTAGAAGATCCGACCCGCTCTGAACGGGTTCAGGAAGAACATGCCCGTTTAGAGCCATCTACCATTTCGAGCCTTAACTTACACATTCAAAGTCCGATTCAGGCGATCTTTGAGTCGTTACGATGGAAGGAAAAAAGCTTTGCACATCATCCTCTACAGGTCGCTAAGATATCACGATTCTTAGTAGGTAATTTTCTTTAACACTATCTATTTATTTGTGAGTTAATATATTCCTTTGTTATTTTATATATTTAATCTGCTGCCACAAATAGTGAGATCATGAGATTCTGTTTATCCTGTATTCACTGATTATGTGTATTGATTGTACAAGCATGTGCCCTCGTAACAAGTAATTGCATAATTTTATTTTAGATTTAGAGCGGTAAGATTGCAACTATATATTTTGTTAAATCCATCTGTTTGTATAATAATTTTAACTATTTTCTTACAAATATCATTTTGTTGGTGAAACGTAATGAAGTTTTATTCTATCACTGATTCATGATTCACACGCATACATGTTTCACTTCATTTTGGTATCAGAGCACGGTTAGGGTAGGATCTACTTCACATAAGGTAGGATCTGCATCACATAGTGATCACCCATATCTGTTAGGAGAGTCTAGAAGTGTCACACCACTCCAATGGATCCCTAATAGATTGCAGTAATATTCGCCGGGATAAATGCAAAGTTAGATACCCTTAAGACATTCAGAGAGAGGTTAACCAAAGTAAAAGCCACGCTGAACCTCCTGAATCACCCATAGGTGATCAAATCTCATTGAGAAATAACCAACGTAACAACACTGATAACCCATCCAATCTCAATTCTCAATATCTGAAAAGCATCAAAATCGATGTCCCTAATTTTGATGGACATCATGACCCACTACTTTTCATAGAGTGGACACTCCAACTAGATAGGTACTTCACATGGTATAAATTTACTGAGCCTAAAAAATTTAAATACGCTACAATGAAACTGTTTGGTTAAGCTAGTCAGTATTGGACCAACCTAGAAAACAAGCGTGTAGCCCAAAATCGATCACCGATTGACATATGGGATAGGAATAAAAAAGAGTTAAAAATAAACTATGTGCCACCATTGTTTAATGCTAGTCTCATGGATAATTGACACTAATACACTCAAGACAACAAATCTGCAAAGAAGCATGTCAAAAAATTCGATGAATTTCTCATCAGTTGCAGTACCCTTCATAAGGAAGGGGAAGCTCAAATTCTTTCTAGATTCAGAGCCGGCCTTAGAGATGATCTATGAACTGAAATGTTAGGTAAAAGAGTCAAGGAGATAGCATATGCTTTAGTCCAAGATCTATATTTTGTTAGGACCAACCACACCTTCAAGAGTCATAATTATAAAGCATCAATGTCTAGATCTTCCCCATCTCCCCTGCCCAATAGGTCTAGTACCCAAATCTCATCACATAGGAATGACATCAAGGATGTGCATCTTGAACGGGACAATAAAAATAAGAGCCTCGGGTTTCTTAAAGTTAGTTTCACAATCAAGTATTACAAATGCCAAGGTTATGGACAGTTAGCTGCCAATTGTCCTAGTCTCGTTAGGATCACCATAATAAATGAAGCACCCATCGAATCTATTAAAGCAGACTCTGATGTGTACATCTTTTAAAATCCCAAATAGGGAACTGAGGCAGGATTCCTTATACATATAAAAGCAAGATCTAAGTATCATAAGAAAATTCCAGAATAATTGCAGGAATTTTTAAAAAAAACTTTATAAAAGAAGTAAATTTTCTTATGATACTTAGATCTTGCTTTATATATATAAGGAATCCTGTCTCCATGATCTTTTTATATATAAGGAATCCTGCCTCGATTCCCTATATGGGGGATTTCCTATATAGGGAATGGAGGCAGGAATCCTTATATATAAATAGCAAGATCTAAGTATCATAAGAACTAGCAATCAGAAAGTGCATATAAAAGTTCCATAAAACTTAGAAGTTCTTATGATACTTAAATCTTGCTTTATATATATATATATATATATATATATATATATATATATATATATATATATATATATATATATATATATATATATATATATATGAGAAAAATGTATATCAGCCGACGGCTGAGAGACTCTCTCAGCCTGCGGTGACGTGGCTCAATATTTGTCACCGCACTAACTTGTGGCCCGCTTATAGGAACAAGTTAAATTACTAAATACCCCTTGTTAAAAGCTACTCGCTCCGTTATTGTTTATTATTATTTTCCACCCCCCAAATTTTTGACCGCTTGTTGTCAGATTTAGGTTATTATTTATTATTATTTTCCCCTTTTTTTTACCGCTCTTTATAAGATTTAGGTTATTGTTTATTATTATTTTTCCTCCTATTTCTTTACCGCTCTTTGTCAGATTTAGGTTCTCCTTTTCTAGCCTGCGATAAAGTTTTCTCTGAAAATATCATTTTTTCAGAGCAATTTTTTAACCTTTTTATTTAATGTCGACGTCTGAGCAGTTTACTTCCCCTGCCAATTCTGGTCGCAGTCGTAAATGATCTCTATCTTCCGATCTAAATATGGAGGATATATCATCTGGTTCAACTTTCTCTCAGAATATTGAAAATATTGAAGGGTTGACATCTTTGCATGCCGATCAACAGGTTTTTATTGTGTCAATTTTTTTTCGCAATTTCTTAAATATGGAATCTTTCTCTGTAGTGTATATGGTACTGCGACCTATAATCACTTGTTCTAAAGTTTTAGAAATGCGACCACGGTCGCAATTTTATTTGAAAATAATCTCCGGTTGAGAAAGCTTTTTTTGTGACTGCGACCTAAGTCGCATTCCTTATTGTTATAATTCTTACACGTTTCTATGTGAATTATATCCATTATATATATTCATTATATTGTTGCACAGTTATTATTCGTTTTTTAAAAATTATTCTTATACGGAAAACTGCGACTACGATCGCAGTCTTTTAGTAAGAAGTTATATAGACTTCATTACATCTGCGACCTTGGTCGCAGTTTTAGTAAAAGTTCAGACGTGTGATATTTAAAAATATTTATATTTATGTAGTTCGTCAATTTGTTTTTGTAGGATCTGAATGTACATGGAGAAATATTTACTTGTTCGACCTATAATTCGTTTTACAGAACAGAATAATCACTTGTTTTAATCTTTTAGAACTGCGACCACGGTCGCAATTTGATTTGAAAATAATCTCCGGCTGTGAAAGCTATTTCTGTGACTGCGACCTAAGTCGCATTCTTTGTTGTTATAATTCTTACACGTTTCTATGTGAATTATATCCATTTTATATATTCATTAGATTGTTGCACAGTTATTATTCAGTTTTTTAAAAAATCTGCTCATACGAAAAACTGCGACTACGGTCGCAGTCTTTTAGTAAGAAGTTATATAGATTTCATTACATCTGCGACCTTGGTCGCAGTTTTAGAAATTAAAGTTCAGGCGTGTGATTTTTAAAAATATTTATATTTATGTAGTTCATCAATTTGTTTTTGTAGGATCTGAATGCAGATGGAGAAATGTCTGGAAGCTCAAATATTTTTTAGGGAAACAGTTTCTCACGGATGTGGAAGCATACAATTTCTACAATTCTTATGCAAGGAACAGAGGTTTTGGCGTGAGAAGAAAAGGAATAAATAAGTCACGGAGGCCTCCTCATGAAGTTATTTGTAGAAAATTTTGCTGCAACAAGGAAGGTGTGAAGAAGTTGTGTGACAAAAGACAAGAGGGGCTTACAGTGCATCGTCGAATTGACATTAGAGTAGCGTGTCCTGCTGAGATGCATGTTCGTCTTCGTTTTTATTTGACAGAAGATATTGGATTGTCACCAAATTTGTTGATTCTCATTCACATGAATTGTCAAGCCCGGATAAGGTACATCACCATTACTCTCACCAGACTCATCGTTTGAAGATTAGTAGAAGCATTATGAGCAATTTGGTTGATGCGGGAATTCGCCCTTCAAATATTTCCCGTGTTGTGAATGCAATGAGCCAGGGAGAAGGTTGTGAAGAAGTGAGCCCGTAATAAGTTATTGATTTTACTCGTCAACGTAGAAATAACATTGGCCATGAGTTTATTGCGATCATCAAATATTTTCAAGAGAAAGCCGAGACCGATCCAGAATTTTTCTGTGCAAGTGAAGTTGATAACACGGGCACACTTAGAAGAATTTTTTGGGCTGATGGAAGAGCTATTTCCTCGTATTTGAGGTTCTGTGATGTGATCATTTTTGACACAACATACATGACTAATCACTTGAGCTTGCCATTTGCTCCATTCACTGGAGTAAATCATCATTGGCAGTCAATTTTGTTTGGTTGTGCATTGCTTGCTGATGAGCAGAGGGATACGTTTGTGTGGCTATTTCAAAAATGGCTCAAGTGCATGCATGGAGTTGCACCGAAGTTGATTATTACTGATCAGGATGCTCAGATTGGTGACGCCATCAAGATTGTTTTTTCAACTAATCGGCACCAGTACTGTTTCTGAAGAAGGTATGATCTCTGATTTCCATGATTGGTACACCTCCCGTGATATAAGCACATGCGAGGAGCAATGACGTCTGATGAATGAAAAATATCATTTAGAAGAAGAAGAAGACAGTTGGTTGTTGAAGATGCACAAACTGCGTGGACACTGGGTTAATGCATATCTCAAGGATGTTGTCTGTACTGGAATGACAACCAGCCAGAGGCCGAGAGTATTAATTCCTTCTTTGATGGTTTTGTTAATGCAAACACGAAACTAGTAGAATTTGTTCACCAATATGATAAAGTTGTTGCTGCCCGTTGTACTTCTGAATCTCAACAAGATTTTCGGGGTTTGAATTCTGTGCCCAACTGTACATCGAATCCATATGAGATACAGGTTTTGAAGTTGTATACACCAAAGATTTTTCAGTTGTTCCAAGAGGAATGAGCAGTTGTAACGACACTGTTTTCAGAAGAGTTGGAACACGACGGACCTGGATCAAAATATCTGGTTGGTAATTTTTCAGAATCAAAAGACAACTGGGAAAAGGTCAGTTATGAGAAGCCTGAGGAACTTCATTTTTCTTGTAGTTGCTCATTATTTGAAACAGAGGGTAACCTTTGTAGACATATTCTTTGTATTTTGTGGCGCAATCACGTTACACATATACCAGAATCATATATACTTCAGAGATGGAGGTTGGATGCTCGTTACAAAAATGTTGCAATTGAAAATGACATCAGGCCTTTTCCCAGTCAAAGCACTCCACGGACGGCTAGATTGTGGACACTTCGTTCAAAATTTAATGCAATTCTTGAGATGATCGCCGATTCTGATATCATCTTTCAAAGTTGGACGCAGTTTTGGAAAGATTTGTTGAAGAAACCACTAGTGAATACAAAGCCATGTCAGGAAATTATCAGTCATCACAGCCTAAAACTACAGTTGGTCCAGTGGATCCATCGTCGTTCTGCGAGATGGTAAAGAATTGAATATACGTGATCCAATTGGTCCTGTACCTGAAATCACATAGAGGGAGGGTGAATAGGTGATAGGGCTAATCTAATGAACTAAATGCGGAAATTAAAAACTAATTGCAACTACAACTTAGTGCAACCAACGAGTGTAGCCGAATTCCCCGTGAAGGGCTCTAGACTAACACCTCTTGATTCCTCTGAATAAGAGTTGAGGCGCTATATGAAGCTCTCGTGGTTAAGCACAAGTGAGGCACACACACACAAGCCAAGCATATAATATAAATGAGCAATATGAATAGATGCAAGGCACAACACAAGCATATAAGATATGACAATATGAATGATGCAATACACAAATAAAAGAGAGAGGGTTGAGAGTCAATAGATCAAACAAAAACAAGAAGATGTGTTTCGAGGTTCGAGCACCGAGCTTTACGTCCCCGCCTTCACCGAGAAGGATTTACAATCCACTAAGAGTACCGAACTCCTCTCTCAACCAATACAACCTCCACCGAGGCAATACAAATGGTCTACCAAAGACCGGAGTACCGAACTCCACCAATACAACCAAATCCACCTCACCGAGAGGGATACAAGTATAATCCACCTCTACCGAAGAGGGATACAATTACCAACCAACTCCACCTCACCAAGAGGGAGTAAACCACAACCTCAATCTCTACCAAAGAGGGAGCAACCAACACTCCAATCAACCTCTACCAAAGAGGGATACAACAAATCAAGGAGGGTACAACAAGTGGTATATCTCAACCACAAACCAAATCCTTTCCCACAAAAAAATGATCCTAAATAGATAGGGTAGGAGATATAGCTCAAGTGTGGAAAACCAAAAGTTTGGAAAATAAAAACTCATAGAAAACACTTGGGAAAACACTTTGAAGATGATAGAATTGAAGAACAATACAAATCTCCCAAATTTCTATTTTCTTTGATTTTTCTAACCCCTAAAACACAAAACCAAATTTGAAGTTTAAAGCCCAAAAACACTTTTGAAAACTTGAAAATAAACTCTGGAGAAGCTCTAATTTTTTTCTTAAAAACTTGTAAAAATCCCAAAGAAATGGGGTTTATATAAGGCCCAATAAAAAACTAGCCGTTAGGAGCTGATTGTCAGTCCTGGCGGCTGGTGGTCGACCGGCTGGTCGACCGCCAACGGTCATATTTTTGACCGTTGGAAGAAGCCGGTCGACCGCCTAAAACCAGAGCGCAAAGCTCTCTGGTCGGTCGACCGCTCGGTCGACCGTGCCTTGAACCTGGCCAACGTGCACAAGCTTGTGCACGTTGGTCGACCGACCGGTCGACCGACTCTGGGTCCGGTCGACCGGCCCGGTCGACCGCTAGAGCCTGGCAGAAGGCAAAATGGGTCAGAAAACTGGGTTAAAAATTATTCTAAAAAATCTCATAAAACTTCTAAAAATCTACAAAAATAGTTTCTAACTTTATATATGATATGTAAACATATGATAAAAATTTCAACATAAATATCAAACATTTTGAACCCATTTTGTGTCTTACAAATATTTCCGAAAACCAAAACCTGTATTTTTCCAAACTTAGACTTTTCAAATAAACTTTATCCAAAACATATCCAAATACAAAAACATGATACTTAAACATTTTAAAACATGTTGCATATGGACATAGGTCCAATATACATGAAACATATGCATATCATTGTTTTTGTCCATTATTTCCAAAAATATGTTTTGTTAAAAACACAAAACACCAAACCTCATGAATAGGTATCTCAACATAAGTTTGTCTAAGAAATTAAGCTTACATGTATATAGAATATATCTAATATACACTTAAACAAAGTAAACTTGTATTGATACTATCTATTCATGAAAACCAATATCGGTTAAACCAAAAACTGAAAAACCAATATCCAAAACATGAAACGTGTGTGTATTGTGAACTTGAGCATATCATACTATCTAATCTTTACACATGGATTTAAAACACAAACTAAATTAGGATACCTAAGTCTTCTTGAAGAGCGCCGTCTCCAAGCCGACTCGATCCAAAACTCTGTGATCCACCGAGCTAGACTCCAACGAGTGCTATGTATGATCTTGTTGCACAGGCTCTTGAATCACCATGTGAAAGGCTTCAAAAACTCCTTTGTTGAAGCTAATCACCAACTAATATCTTGATTAATGATCTGAAACTAAACATCACAAGATTTTAGTAAACATAACTACATGAGTTAATCATCATCAAAACTAGAGTGGAAGGCCTCTGGGCCAACAATCTCCCCCTTTTTTGATGATGACAAAACTCATGGAGTTATATATGCATGGATTAAAGTTAAGCTTCAAAGAAGCTCCCCTTAACTCATGCATAGGAAATAAGCAATAAGATATAGTAATGAAGCACATGCATAAATAAACATGTATGCAAATATAAGGAGATAAACATGCCAATCAAACATAAAACTCATAAATTCTTTTTCTCCTATTTGCAAAATAAAACATATATGCATAAACATAAATCCTGAAAACATGCATATATACCAAATACTTCTCCCCCTTTTTCTCAATCATCAACAAAGGGGTTAAAGTAAAACAAAACCAATGTTCCCCCCTTTTTGTCCGAAACAAAGAATCAATAAAGGGGTGACATCAAACAAATCAATAATAAGAATATATGCGATATACATTCATGAAGAGGAAGACGCTAAGATAACTTCCCTACATATATGCATTACATGAAGAAAGGATGACAAGCCCTAATTCACATAACGCACAATATGCAATGCATAAGAGGAGATGTGAAGCTCCCCCTACATACGTGTATCGCATAAAGAAGAGTTGTCAAGCTCCTCAATATAGGATACATTCAACATGAATCTATTTGTAGAAGAGATGTTAAGCTCCCCTTGCATATAGGCAATATAAATCAAAACACATTTTATTAATATTTCTTATTAAAACAACATTTTGAATTTTCTCAATAAAACAAATTTTGAGATATCTTAGTAAATCAAATTTTAAGATATCAATAAATTTTCATGGATACAATTGAAAGAAATAGATCAATAGATACCAATTGAAAGTAAACAAAATCTTGATACCAATTGTGAATTATTTGTCATTTGGAATATATGATACCAAAATAAAATCAATTTTCAACATAAAGTGTGGGAGTAGAAATTAACGATAAACAAAATACCAATTGAAAGATAAAAATACGAATTTTCTCCCCCTTTATGAAATACCAAATAAAACGATGCATAAGCTTGTTTAAGATACCAATTGAAAACTCATTAATAGAAACATGATAGTCATTAAACGTTCAAGCTTTGCATAATCAAAATTTGTGCTCAACAATATAGGGATATAGTAAGCACAAATAAAACATGTATAAGTGTATGAAAAATGAGTACCAATCAAAATAGATGATACCAAATGAAAGCATTCATACACAAAACAATATATGGGTATACAAAAATGTCAATATTGATACCAATTGAAAAGATCTAATGATACCAATTGAAACAATAATAATATCAAGTGTATACCTCATATCATCTACCACCCATTTCATGCTCAAGTTTAAAATGATCCACTATAAAGCATACATGTGCATGGACTCCCATCCAACCGCCCTTGGAAGGTAGGGGTTTTCAAAAATAGGTTTGAAAAATATAGTACGTTTGAAAACTCTACCATAACGAAGAATACCGCAACTAGTTAAATGAAAAAACTTGAAAACTAGTACGAAATCCTTCAAGTAAGGAATAAAATAAAATTATATTTCATGAAACACATGTAAATCACATGGTCACTAAACACTCAAAGTCCATAAAGCCCATATCATGCTCATGAAAACAAAGTCATGAGAAAACAATAAGTAGGTAAGTGTACAAGGTATATGTGTAAACATATAATCATGAAAATATACATTCAAGCTCTAAATTCCTCAATACATGAAAATCATCAAAACTCGATTTCTTCAAGGCATATGTATGTCAAGTACAAACTAAGGTATACATACATATCCAAAACATAACGAGTCTACAAATGTATATGCATGAAGGCACGTGGCTCAAAGGATGTATATGTATAGACGATAGTTTGGACAAGATAGACATATACATGAAGTTAAACATATGAACATGAAAATCATGGATAGAATAGGAATACAAGTTAAATGTATGAATCATCAAAACTAGACTATACTAGCACATCTAATGGGTACAAATAAGCGTTCAAGCACAAACATATAAAAATTTATTTGTGGCCCACTATATGTACAAGTATAGATCCTAGTCTTAATGAAAACTCAACATTTAAACATATATTCAAAGCATGAAGCATAAAACGAGACATAAATCAACATGATAAACATAAAACCGATTATTATGTAAATCCACATGCTATTAGAACTATGATGCGCATAATAGCTACACAATGGTGAGAATCACAACATATGGGTCCATATAAACATGGGTGATCTCAAATGCTATATATGCATGTCAATGATCTAATAATCATGGCATTTAACATAATAAAACATCAAAACATGAAGCATCAAAAACAAAAATCGTAAACATACATATGATCATTATGTATATGCATATGCATTAGATCTAGGATATACATATTAGTTTAAAACAAAGTGAGAACACAAAAATATAAGTCCATATTAAATATGGGTGTCTCAAATAACTAAACATGTATATCACTAATCTAATAAACATGGCATATGCATAATGATCAATAAACATCAAAACATGCTATATGGAAAGCATGCAAATATAAAAGGGAATTAGAGATCAATACCAAAACCGATGTAGGCACCTCTCTAGTTCTCCAAATCAAGGTGGTCTTCCCACCAAAACATCCCTTGAAAGTGATGCATCCAAATAGTAATCTTTAAACTCGGAACGCATCCACCTCAAGGCACCATAACTCTCACGTCATGCGAGAGCCCACACCTACTCAAATACAATAGGGGTGGTCTTTGGTACCCACACTCTTTTGGGTCCATGGGGGTTAGTACCTTTTCTAACCCAAAAAGATTTATTTGCTAAATTTACATCATGTATATGATCATAACAAAACTTAGCAAGGTTGCCCTTACGTTCACAATGTGTACAAGTGTACACATGAGCATACATAGTGTGATGGGTGTGTACGTGAGGAGCATGTGTATGCCGTGGAGGGTGTACATGCATAGATGGAACCTGTTTCTTTCGAAATAAAGATTCCAAACGTGTATGGCTCAAAGCACATTGCTCAAAGTGGAGACTAAATAATCAATATTCTTCTTTAGCATGGATATATCATTTTAATTAAAGAAGAAGTGGAGCATGCAATGGGTGAACTAGGTGAAACTACCTTAGCATGGCAAACATGTGAATCTATATAATTTTGTAAAGATTCATTTTTCTTTAAACAAACATCTAAATCATTTGAAATAGAAATTATTTTGTTTTCAAAGAATCATTCTCTTTTACTACAAAATCAACTTTTGAAGACAATTTTTCATTTTTCTTCAAAATTATTTCACAATCATTTTTATTTTTCAAAAATTCATTTTCTTTTAGGGCAAGTTCAAGTTGAGATTTCAATGAATCCCTTTCATTAGAAATCTCCTCTTTCTCTTACAAAACCAAACCAAGTTTAGAAGACAAATTTTCATTTTCTTTATTTAATGCAAAAGTCTTCTTTTTCAAAAGATTATACTTTTCTATCAATTTTTCACAAACAATAGAAAGTTCTTCATTTAAAGTGTTAGGATCAACATGCTCATTACTAGAAGAACTAGCATCATCACAATCTAGTTGAGATTCCGAATATACCTCAAGGGAGTCATTCTCTTGGATCATGAAGCATTGTGAATCGGATTCTCCGCTAGATTCATCCTCCGGTTGAATTGGCAATTGAAGCTTGGAGGTGGTCAACTTGTTCCACACTGCAAAGGCGGAATCAAAGTTAGAAACAAGCATAAGATATTCTTTGTTAAGCGTGCTTATAATAGCCTCAAGGGCAAGTGTATTGGCCCCTATATGATTGCGGTTACCAAGATAGCATTTCTTGGTAGCGGCAAGGAAAACATGCAAGCCTAGGGTTTTCAAATACATGGACATCCTAAATTTTCATGTGTCAATGTTGGAAACATCAAACATGGGAGGTGACAAGCAATCCATGAGTGTGTGCAAACAAATATACGTGCAAATGCAAATGATAGATTAGCAAACAAGATCTCACTCCTAGGTGGTTAAACCAAATATCAAGAGCGTAGGTTCTGATACCAATTGAAATCACCTAGAGGGGGGTGAATAGGTGATAGGGCTAATCTAATGAACTAAATGCGAAAATTAAAAACTAACTACAACTACACTTAGTGCAACCAACGAGTGTAGCCGAATTTCCCGTGAAGAGCTTTGGACTAACTCCTCTTGATTCCTCTGAATAAGAGTTGAGACGCCATATGAAGCTCTCGTGGTTAAGCACAAGTGAGGCACATACACATAAGCCAAGCATATAATATGAATGAGCAATATGAATAGATGCAAGGCACAACACAAGCATATAAGATATGACAATATGAATGATGCAATACACAAATAAAAGATAGAGGGTTGAGAGTCAATAGATCAAACGCAAACAAGAAGATGTGTTTCGAGGTTCGAGCACCGAGCTCTACGTCCCAGCCTTCACCGAGAAGGATTTCTAATCCACTAGGAGTACCAAACTCCTCTCTCAACTAATACAACCTCCACCGAGGTAATACAAATGGTCTACCAAAGACCGGAGTACCGAACTCCACCAATACAACCAAATTCACCTCACCGAGAGGGATACAAGCACAATCCACCTCTACCGAAGAAGGATACAACTACCAACCAACTCCACCTCACCAAGAGGGAGTAAACCATAACCTCAACCTCTACCAAAGAAGGAGCAACCAACACTCCAATCAACCTCTACCAAAGAGGGATACAACAAATCAAGGAGGGTACAACAAGTGGTATATCTCAACCACAAACCAAATCCTTTTCCCACAAACAAATGATCCTAAATAGATAGGATAGGAGATATAGCTCAAGTGTGGAAAACCAAGAGTTTGAAAAATAAAAACTCAAAGAAAAACACTTGGGAAAATACTTTGAAGATGATAGAATTGAAGAACAATACAAATCTCCCAAATTTCTATTTTCTTTGATTTTTCCAACCCCTAAAACACAAAACCAAATTTGAAGTTTAAAGCCCAAAAACACTTTTGAAAACTTAGAAATAAACTTTGGAGAAGCTCTAATTTTTTTTGCTTAAAAACTTGTAAAAATCCCAAAGAAATGGGGTTTATATAAGGCCAATTAAAAACTAGCCGTTAGGAGCTGATTGTCAGTCCTGGCGGCTGGCGGTCGACCGCCAACGGTCATATTTTTGACCATTGGAAGAAGCCGGTCGACCGTGCCTTGAACCTGGCCAACGTGCACAAGCTTGTGCATGTCGGTCAACCGACCGGTCGACAGACTCTGGGGCTGGTCGACCGGCCCGGTCGACCGCCAGAGCCTGGCAGAAGGCAAACTGGGTCAGAAAACTGGGTTAAAAATTATTCTAAAAAATCTCATAAAACTTCTAAAAATACACAAAAATAGTTTCTAACTTTATATATGATATATAAACATGTGATAAAATTTCAATATAAATATCAAACATTTTGAACCATTTTTGTGTCTTACAAATATTTCCAAAAACTAAAACCTGTATTTTTCCAAACTTAGACTTTTCAAATAAACTTTGTCCAAAACATATCTAAATACAAAAACATGATATTTAAACATTTTAAAACATGTTGCATATGGACATAGGTCCAAGATACATGAAACATATACATATCATTGTTTTTGTCTATTATTTCAAAAATATGTTTTGTTAAAAACACAAAACACCAAACCTCATGAATAGGTATCTCAACATAAGTTTGTCTAGAAAATTAAGCTTACATGTATATAGAATATATCTAATATACACTTAAACAAAGTAAACTTGTATTGATACTATATATTCATGAAAACCAATATCGGTTAAACCAAAAGTTGAAAAACCAATATCCAAAACATGAAACGTGTGTGTATTGTGAACTTGAGCATATCACACTATCTAATCTTTACACATGGATCTAAAACACAAATTAAACTAGGATACCTAAGTTTTCTTGAAGAGCGCCGTCTCCAAGCCGACTCGATCCAAAACTCCGTGATCCACCGAGCTAGACTCCAACGAGTGCTATGTATGATCTTGTTGCACGAGCTCTTGAATCACCATGTGAAAGGCTTCAAAAACTCCTTTGTTGAAGCTAATCACCAACTAATATCTTGATTAATGATCTGAAATTAAACATCACAAGATTATTAGTAAACATAACTACATGAGTTAATCATCATCAAAACTAGAGTGGAAGGCCTCTGGGCCAACAGTTCCAACCAAGGGGAGGCCTAGAGCTGCATCCAGGCTTAAGTCTGGTTTTGAAGATTCTCTATATCAGAAGGAAGTGAAGCATCGAAGATGTGGTAACTGTCAAGAGCTGGGCCATTACAGGACTGGTTGTCCATTACTGGTATTAAATTAAACCTGCTATACACTTCTTTCTAATGATTTATGTTTAAAATTCTTACTTTTCTTTTTAATGGCAGAAGAAGTAGGTTTGGGTTGCGTCCACCTAGAAGGAATAAAGTGTTCATTTTGACAGTTTCAGTCATGAACTGCGACCAGGGTCGCACAGTGCAGAGAGATTCATGTCGCATGCTGCCACTGGCGTGTCATTATAAGCAGATTTTAATATCATTTTTGACTTCTACTGTACTATTTTTGTAAGTAGTTTTACTTTAGAGTTTTACTGTTACAAACTTGGCCTATATAGTTTACTTTTTATTTACTTTAATGTAGACAGCGACTTTGGTCTCAAAGATAAGCAGTGTACGGGAATAATTGCGACCGTGGTCGTAGTGTTTCTATGCTGGGGAAATTGATTTGTTGCTTTTAAAATTGCCCCCGTCTCTTGGTATATTATTATAACATCTGAATATAGTTGAAATTTCCGCACAAATATAATTTCGACAATTTTGCGCTATGTTCTTTTTTTATTCCACTGAACATAAAGTAACACTGCGACCATGGTCGCATCAATATTTACACATTTGAATATTGACTTTCTGGTTATCTACAACAGTTCCATCACTGTGACCAGAGTCACAGTTGCCTGACGGTATTTTTTTCTGTTTTTGACAACAATCGCAGCGTTCCCTTTTTCATTTAATTTTAACTTCCATTTCGACATTTTCGCTCTATGTTGTTCTTCAGTCCACTGAAGATAAATTAACACTGCGACTGTGAACGTTCTGTCTGGATGTCTACACCAGTTTCATGACTGTGACCAGAGTCGCAGTTGGCTGATGATATATATCTTTTAATTGTAACATCCATTTCGATCTACAACATGAATTAAATTTGTGACAAATGTACAGCATTTCAACCAAGACTAAGTAGTAAAAATTATAATTCACACAATTAACATTAGAAAACAGGCTTATATATTTATAAAAAATCGAAATACAAATTTTAAAGTTCTAATCTACTCCTTCTCATCATCACCATCATAATCAGATTCGTCCTCAAGATTATGACTGTGTTCGTCTTCCGTATCGCTTTCCGTCTCTTCCACCTCTTTACCAACAATCTCCTCTTCGCTTTCTTCCTCTTCATGGCAGTATTTTGGTTCATCAATGAACTCCCAGAACGGGTCGTCTATATCAAGCTCATCCTCTAACCCGTAGCGAGGGATCGCTTCAGATCTATACATCCAATTATCATTAGATGATTGGCTTCTTTCCGGTGAAGATGGTGGAGAAGACATTATTTGAATCTGTTTTCGAATATTGAAAGTAACGAATTTGAACAAAACCTATTTAGTATGTTTATAATCCTGTGATGATGACCCTTTATATATTTTTAATCCCGGAATTTCAAAAGGTTTAAGCTCTCAAACAACGTGAACATGTCCCAAATTTATTTTCTGCTTTTCTCAAAAATTGTATACTTTCCAGGTGACTGTTCAGTTCTCGAAAACAGTTAAAAAGTTAATATAGTTTTACATCAAGTTACTTTGTACTTTGAACACGTGAAGATTTTAATTGTTTTAATATCTTATGGTAGAAAAATGCAGAGAGGATTATGTTTACGATAACATAAATTAATGAAGTTAATTAAATTAAAACATATATAAAGGGCTATGTGTACAAAAACTTTGGTCTCTACGATTATGGAAGTGCGACCATAGTCACATTGGGAACTGATAAATGATTACGTAACTGCGACCATGATCGCTGTCTCGATTACAGTATCCAATATACGGAAACGCTGTAACTCAAACAGGTCATTACTGCGACTTTGGTCGCAGTACAACTTCTGAACTCAGGTTTGTTTCTAATATCAATACGAATTAGTAAAATGCACGGTGTAACAGATGTAGATTGAAAATAATCAATGGATTTTATAATAAATAAATATATAAAAATGTTTATAAATTAAATTAATAAAACAAACAGATCAATAAATTGCATTTATTTTTACATTTATAAATAAAAATTGAGGTACATCAATGAATTGTCAACTGTCAGTCATCAAATACCATCCTTCTTATAATTTCTGTTTCTTCATCCCAACTCTTCTCTCTATCTGCATGTATCATGTATGCAAGCTCACTTCTTAGTCTCTGTACATCGGCAGCCGTAATAGTATCAATAGCTGATGGACTACCAAATGCTATACTTTCCATGTACTTACATACATATACAGCGCAATCAACACTAAAAATTGTACAGAGTAATCATTAAATGAAATTAGATTTCTGTACTAAAAAAAACTAGAAAATATGATAGGTAAGTAGTTGTCAAAAAATTATATACATGTTTGCTTGTTGGGGGCATCTTGTGTATTTTATATTTGGTTTTTCATTAATTTATTAAAATCAATTTCAAAAATCTGTAATAACCTTTCTTTCTGCAATGTCAATAGAAAAAAATATCAGTATTAATCAAATTAAATGCAAGTATCCAATAATCGAAATATTAAATTTCAACTCACTATTATTCTTGCATCTCTTTGATAAAGCTTTAATGTACTACTTGTTTTTTCAGCTGGGACCAAAGAGTCGTAAAAAATCTACTCTTCTGTATAGCAATCAAATACCAGCAAGGTCCAGTGAAATCCGGGATCATTAGCAATGTGTTTGTGATTGATCGGGAAGAACATGTACTGCACATCAGCTGTCCAGTTTTTCAACAGCTGCTTGATGAAATGATCTTCCAAATCTCTACTTTTAGATACAACACCATGCTGCGAACAACAAAAAATATAAATTTCAAAATGAATTCAAAGTATAAAAAAACATTATGAAAATTAGATGTTATTACGTCAAGACAACAGACTGCAATCATGGTCGCAGTGTTTTTTGATTAACCTACTTTTACGCTGCGACCTTGATCCCTATCACCTGTATTCATGTTTAATTTTTAAGCATTTCTTATGAACCCTGACTTTTATATTAATATATGCAGCGACCAAGGTCGCAGTGTTGTTATTGATAAAGACCGCCAGAAAATGCGATCTAGGTCGCATACTTTCATTACTAAAATGATATTCGTGGTGATTAATTTTATCATGGACTGCGACCTAGGTCGCAGTACATTTGGTAGCTACTCGTCTTTTTATATTAACATGCATAGCGACCAAGGTCGCAGTGTTGTTGTAATTTAAGACTGCCGCCAGCAACTGCGACCAAAGTCGTAACCTTCATTTTAAATTGATATTCGTGTGGATTATTTAATTATGAACTGCGACCTTGGTCGCAGTACATTCGTTATACCTTAACAGCAGTAAAGACTACTAGTAGAATATTTAACGTTCAAAAATTTAATTTACTAAATTAATTAGGAAATTGATATTTCATTTAACCGTAAAGGAGAAAATAGATGTTTACCTAAGCTTCGCTCCGAAAGAATATACTTTTTAATCCTCCTCTTTTCTCAAAATGCTGCATGTAGAAATGAATTATATTCGCATCTAACTCTCCACTGAACATCAGGTCCTCAATGTCATTTTTGGCAACAATGATTCCGTTGTCGGTATCCTGATAAGCAGTAGAACTGCAAGATATTCAAAATAAAGTTAATAATTATATTGTTCTTATATAAATATCTAATAGTTTTTGATATGATTTATAATAAAATTAATTAACTTACTCAGAGAAGGTCTTGTCCAAGAAATTTTTTATAAGAGCATGTTGATGGGGCTGCAGAATTCTGTATGCTGTGGTTTCAGTCAATCTCGTGGTTTTTGGCTGAGTGTGGGAAATCTGTTTGTTGCCGAAACCAGTGGCAAAAGTCTGAGCCGCAGGCTGTGGAAGAGGATGTTCATTAATTTTCTTTTTCTGTTTTGGATAAACGAAGTCGGAGTCATCGCGATCTCTTTCAGCGCACTTGCGTTCTTTGACTCCCCTTTCTATCGTTCCTTTAGAGTAATGCAAAACTTTTCTTTTTAAGGATTGTTTCTGAGCTGGAGTCTGTTCTTGAATTTTTCTTCAAAGGCTCTATCTTTTTGAGTTCTTAAATCTGTTGAGTTATATTTAAAGAAAAACTGGGGAAATCTGCCCCAGAATTATTTACTATAAATTCAGAACCCTTGATTTCATCCTCTTCCAATTTTTTTTCTTCTTCTCTTCAGCCTGCTTCTCCATCTGCTCCATCATCCTTTTCTGCTTCTTCTCCTCTTCTTCCTTCCTTCTCCTCTCCTCTTCTTTCATCCTCTCCTTCCTCTCTTCCCCCTCTTCTTTTCTCCTGCCTCTTCTTCTCCTCCTCTAACTTCCTCTTCTTCTCCTTTTCCTGCTCCTCCTCTTCCTTTCTCCTCTCCTCCTTTTCCTTGTCCTCCTCTTCCCTCCTCCTCTTCTGCTTCTCTCCTCTTTCCCTCCTCCTCTCCTCCTTTTCTTGCTTCTCCTCTTCCTCCTTCTCTTCTCCTTCTCCTCTTCTTCCCTCCTTCTCCTCTCATGCTCCTCCTCTTCCCTCCTCCTCTTCTCTTTTTCCTGCTCCTCCTCTCCTCCTCTCCTCCTTTTCCTTCTCCTCTTCTTCCATCCTTCTCCTCTCATGCTCCTCCTCTTCCCTCCTTCTCTTCTCCTTCTCCTTCTCCTTCTCCTCCGCAGCAGCGGCTGCTCTCAGCAGCTCTTCTTCTTCTTTTTTCACTTGTAATTTCCTCTGCTGCTTTTTTAATTTTTCTTCTCTCTTCTTTCTCTTCTTTTTCTTTAATTCAGCCTTGAGTCTGTTCTCAGTCTCCATTTTTTCAATTTTTCTTTCTAGCTGAGAAATATATTCTCGCAAGTACTGATTTTGATTCCTCAAAACTTCAATTTCTTCAGCTTGTTCATCGTGTGGTGGTGGCAAATAACCCATAATAGTTGGTTCTTGCTCACTCGTTTGTCCTCGCTCAATTATTTCAGCCGCTTCTGGCTCCGTTTCCGCCGGGATGTTAGCTTCATTATTTGTATTTTCTTGTTCTTCTTCCTCCTTCTCTTCTCCTTTAACAGGAAGACCAACCATATTTCTTTCATCATTAGAGATGTTGGCCATTCGACACAAAACCTGAAAAAAATAAAAATTTAACTTAAAACCAAAACAATGAAATAATTTAACTGCGACCATAGTCGCAGTTTATTTACAACTATTTATGATAAGAATGCGACCATGGTCGCAGTTTATTTGTCCTGCACATAAAATGAATAGCGTAGACTTGGAGCTCAAGACTGCGACCATGGTAGCATTTTATGTATATGGTATTTATCAAGAGAATGCGTCCATGGTCGCACACATTTGTCCTGCACATAAAATGATTTGCGAAGACTTGCAGCTCAAGACTGCGACCATGGTCGCAGTTTATGTATACGGTATTTATCAAGAGAATGCGACCATAGTCACACACATTTGTACTGCAAATAAAAAGAACTGCAACCGAGGTCCCATTTAAATGTATAAAATTTTAATCAACAGTATATGGTATTTAATATTTTAAAACTTACGATATATGTGTCAAGCTCATTTAGATCAACTTCAAACAGAGATCTGCTAATGTTTTGGAGGTCCCATCTTACTGCGCGTGGGGTTTGTCCTCCATACCAGACCTCGGCTTAAAAATAAGAGCCCTCTCACATAGCCAATACTGCAAAATGCATAATTAAATTAGTTTACACAAATATTCACAAGATATCAGGAAATTTCATACAATGTTGGCCAAATTTGATATTCATACTTACAATAATTTGCACGGAGCATCCTTGCAGCTCGTACATGGTGTGCCTGAAGATGTCCATTGACTCAATCAGGAATTGCCAAACAGCTTTAACCCAGCATATTGTCCTCATCAGCTTCATATTGGCAATCTATTCCACAATATACCACGGCATCGTGCATTTACTGCCAGAAAAGAATAGAGTGGCCAACATGTATAGGATGATTATTGTAGTAAAGTTTTGAACTGCAAGTCTTTGTATGTCTCTTATAATTTCATTTAAAGTCATTTGCTGCTTAAGCTGTTCATCCTTGGTCACATCTGATTCACTCCTCCTTCTTTTCTTAACCAGAAGATCATCCAAAGCTTCTTCAATAGATACTTTCCTGATCTTCTTTATATTAGGAAAATAATGTTTTATAACCCCTCTGTCCTTCATTGTACAGGTCCTATTCATAATAAAATCCGCCCCAATGATAGGTAAACCAAAAGTTAGGGCAATATTCTCCACTGTTAACTCAATTTGTCTGCCCCCAATTCTAAAGGTCCTTGTATCCCTATCATACTGGTCTAAAATTCTCAGTACAATAATGTTGATTTTAGACCCTTTTCACCCCTAAATTACTCATTGTAGAAGGCCATGAAGATTAGGCCAAATGGGGTCTTCTTGATCACATCTACGAAATCGCCCTGAATGTACTTTTTGAATTTCTTAATGAACTCGTACATAGTTTTAGGCTCGATCTCAGAGGATGAACCTTCAGTTGTTGTTTACCTATAGATGAAGAAACATTAAAAACTTTAGTTTAATGATTATTTAAAAACTAAAAGGGAATAAAAACAAATTATTTTTAAAACACTACGACCAAGGTCGCATACATTTACAGTGCAAATATAAACAACTGCGACCCAGGTCTACAGAGAAGGGAATGAAAAATAAATGACGTTTAATATACTGCGACTAAGGTCGCATAACTCTACAACGCAGATTGAAACAACTGCGACCCATGTCGTCAGAAAAAGGGAAAGAAAAACAAATGATTTGTAAAAAAACTTCGACCGAAGTCGCAAACATCTAAACCACAAATTTAAACAACTGCCACCCAGGTCGTCAGAATAGGGAATAAAAAACAAAGGATGTTTCATATACTGCGACCAAGGCCGCATTCATATACAACGCAAAGTCAAATAAAAAAAATAAATTTTAAAACGCTACGATCTAAGTCGCATACATCTGCAACTCTAATTTTAACAACTGCGACCCAGGTCGACAAAAAGTGTATGAAAATTTTTTTGTTAAAACACTATGAGCAAGGTCGCATACATCTACATCGCTTTTTCCAAACAACTGCGACCATAGTAGAAATAGGAGGAAATGAAAAAACTTGAAAAAAATTTGACCTTTGTCGCTGTGTTACAAAATTTATAAATTTAAAAATTTATTCATGATCTCAAGTTTCAGAATCTCTCTTTTATTTGCGACCATGGTCCCAAGTTTTCAAAAAAAAAGTTACAGAAACGGAATCAAATTTGGAAAAAAAATTAAAACTATTAAAATCCACAAACCCTAAAAAAATTTGCTTTTGGTTCACCATTACCTTTTCGGCGGATTATTCCTTTGGCGCCATATGTAGCAAATATATTTTTAAAAAATGAAACAAATTTGTGAAACAATAGAACTAATCTCTTTAGAATGATCAGGTGAAATTTTAGATCTGTAAATTTTTTTGAAAGGAAATGTTTTACATAAGGTAAAAAGTTGTGAGGGAGGGTATTTTCGTCAAATACAAAGTGAGGTGACTGAGAGTAATTTAGGCAGGATTTCTCAGGTTTTTGTCCGCTAAAATTAATGATAAGTTCGTGGCTATTATGTTGCCACGTCCCGCCGGCTGAGAAACTCTCTCAGCCGTCAGTTGAGGTACAGTAACCCTTATATATATATTCTTGTCTCAGTTCCCTATATGGGATTTAATCTCATATAGGAAAATCTCATATAAGGAACCGAGGCAGGATTATGTATGTGTGTGTGTATATATAATGCAAGATCTAAGTATCATAAGAAAATTCCAGCATAATTGTAAGAATTTTTAGAAAAACTTTATAAAAGAGGTAAATTTTCTTATGATACTTAGAACTTGCTTTATATATATAAGGAATATTGCCTCGGTTCCCTATATCAATATAGGGACCTGAGGCAGGATTCCTTATATATATAAAAACATGATCTAAGTATCATAAGAAAAATCCAGCATAATTGCAAGAATTTTTGGAAAAACTTTATAAAAGAGGTAAATTTTCTTATGATACTTAGATCTTGCTTTATATATGTAAGGAATCCTGTCTCGATTTCCTATGTGGGATTATTTTTTATAAAATTCCACATAGGGAACCGAGGCAGGATTACTTACATGTATAAAGTAAGATCTAATTATCATAAGAACCAGCAATTAGAAAGTGCATGTAAAATTTCCGTAAAAACTTAGAAGTTCTTATGGTACAAAGATCTTGCTTTATATATGTAAGGATTCCTACCTCGGTTCCCTATATAGGATTTTAAAGTCCCATATAGGGAACCGAGGCAGGAATCCTTATATATATATAAAGCAAGATCTAATTATCATAAGAACCACCAGTTAGAAAGTGTATATAAAATTTTCATAAAAACTTAGAAGTTCTTATGATACTTATATCTTGTTTATATATATAAGGATTCCTACTTCGGTTCCCTACATGGGATTTTTTAAAAAATCCCATATAGGAAGAAGAAACTGATGAAGAGGCCACATATGATGATGTTGGTCTGAATTGTATTAATCAAAAACCATCTACTCACTTGTTTGTTATTAGATGTGTCCCCTCCCAATCCGCTGAAAAGGATGATTGAAGAAAACATGCTACCTTATACGCGTTCACTAAAATTGAAAATAAAAATTGTAAGGTGATTGTAGACGATGAAAGCTATATTAACGCAATATCATCCAAGTCGCTTGAAAATCTTGAATTAGAGGTTGTACCTCACCCCCCAACCATTCAAAGTGTCATGGATTGGCTCCACAATACTTGAAGTCAAATAACGTTGTCTTGTCCTAATCAACTTCGGTTATTACAAAGACAAGATTTGGTATGATGTGATCATCATGATGTGGGCCAAGTCATATTAGGTAGACCATAATTGTTTGACAAAAGTGTCACCATTTACGGGCGATAACATGTATCAATTTGAGTATAACGGTAAACAGATTAAGTTCCTACTCTTGAGACCCAAAATGGGACAACCCAAGTAGACACCAACTTTTGCTTTGCTGTCAATCCCACCTTCTCTACCTCTCATTGCTCCTGCTCCTTCTCTATCTCTCACTAGCCATGCATACCCTGTCCACAAAATTCTTCCTCCATTACTGTTGACAACATTCTACTGTAGAGCATTTGAGATTGCATCTTCATTTGCATCATTCAAGCACGTGCACAAACTACATAAAAAGATCAGTGATAAAAATAAACAGAGCAATGTGAAACCTACTTTAGTATAAGTGATTAAGTGATGGTTCGAATTTATCCGAAAAGGATTCCTTTGGAAACTGTTTAAATGTTGCAAGTCCATAGTGCTGGACCTTTCAAGATCTTGAATAAACTTAATTGCAATACTTATATTATATATCTTCTTCAAGATTATGGTATTAGTTGTACTTTTAATATTAATTGATTGGTCATCAATAATGCGTATTTCATTCACATTTTCATGCTTAATTTTATAAAATATTACTATTTAATTCATTTATTGTTTAGTAATGTGCAGGCCTCCAAAGATCCAAGAAAGCCTAAGAGAAAGCCAAAAGAAGCCAAAAGCCCACAAGAAATATGAGAATAAAGAGTAATTAGGAAAGATAAAGGAAGCATCTTTTCTATCCCATTTAAATTTGGATTTATCTAAAGGAGGAGAAGGATAGAATAAGATGAATCCTAATCCTAATTAAAGACAGAGGTGGACTTTATTTGAACCTGATTGCTTGCACTACAGGATAAAGATAAAGGAGAGAAAATCTGAATTTGATTTTAATTTGGAGATAGCTTGGTCTCCAAGTCATTTAAAGAGATCATCGCATTTCAAAATTCAAAGCCTAAAATCATAATCTGAGAATAATTTCAAAATGGATTGACCAGAGGAGGCCACGCGAAAAAGTGCGTACCATTAGCCATGCTTTTGCCGTGGAAGCACGGCAAAAGCCACGTTTCCGCGGCTATACAGAGACAGTTGGCGAAGCGTTTTCATGATAGAGTTGTACTGGGATTCTACGTCTCAAATCTCCTATAAATACCCCTGCAGAGTAATAGAGGAGGGGCAGATCTCAGAAGCTCAAGTCTAGAGTTTCCTTTAGATCCTCTTTTTTTCCAAATTTATTTGTAATTTTCTAGTTTTTTTTTAACTTTGAAGAAGAGTTGAAGAAAGGAGAAGACTTTGTACTGAGTTGTTGACATATTCAATAAAAGATCATTATTCTTTTTCAATCTCTTTACTATTTTAATTTGTGTCTTTTATTCCAGTTTCATCTCTTTTATGCAATCTTTAAATATCATGCTAAATTTCACCATAATTATGTGTAACTAATTTCTTAGTAGCTTGCTAATCTCTCCACTAACTAAAACCTAGATCTATGGAGATAAATTGATTGAACCCTAGGGTAAGTAAATAATTCTTGAAGATTAGTCATGAATTGAGTTAAACTAGATTTAGGATATACTATTTAAAAATTATTCTTGGTTTATACTTAGATGCATTGATGGTTTAACGTTAAATTAAGACTGCTTTTCTTAAACTATATTTTGGGACTTTGATAAACCAATGTTTAGTTTTATCTAGTGTACTGTAAACAGGGTTTAATCTCTTTATTACTTTTCTTTCTTAGATTTGAAGCAACAATCTAGGGTTAATCTTTATAGGCTCAACATGATATTTATTCTTGATAGACTATTGTTTGATTGTGGTAGATGATTAGTTCGCTATACTTATTCTCTCTATTTAAAATATTTACTTACAATTAATATCTCTTTTTTCAAGCTAACTGTTAGAGAAATCGTTCCGAAAAGCTTTCATCTTATCCTTCCTTGTGGATCGACCCATCTAGCCCTTACTACGCGGTTACATTGAGAAGAGACTAAGAACTTTCTGACTCTAACTCTTGATTTTATTTTCAATACATTTTCTTTCTCAATTAAAATTTTAGCGCCGTTGCGGGGATCGAACCCGTGTCACCGCGTGACAGGCGGGAATACTCACCACTATACTACAAGATGCATATGACTTAGGGTAAAGATAATATACTCGATTAGAAATTTAGTTGAATCCTAACCTAAATTGATAAATAAATATTTAAATAAATATTTAAATAAAGACTAGGTATAAGAATGATCAATTTGGTAATCTTAAAAACTTATAAATTTCTTAATTTTTACAAAGATATTTCAAATAGTTTTCCTCTTTTAAAATGGAATTTCAAAATACTAACGTTTTATTTTTCTTTCTTTATGGATTTTGTGGGTGTAATCCACTGAAAATCCTCACGAGACAACACTTGTCCTCTAGGGGTAACCTAGAGGTTTAACGGTATGTTGTACATGCTAAGTGCAAACGTGGTACCTACGAAAGTAATATGAGGATAGATTAGTTTTTTAGTTTTACTCAAGGACGAGCAAAAAGATAGGTGTGGGTGTGTGATTGGTCATAAAAAATGCACATTTTATTCACAATTTCGTGCTTAATTTTTATAAAACATTACTATTTAATCATTTATTGTTTAGTAATGTGCAGGCCTCCAAAGATCCAAGAAAGCCCAAGAGAAAGCCCAAAAGAAGCCAAAAGCCCACAAGAAGTATGAGAATAAAGAGTAATTAGGAAAGATAAAGGAAGCATCTTTTCTATCCCATTTAAATTTGGATTATCTAAAGGAGGAGAAGGATAGAACAAGATGAATCATAATCCTAATAAAGACAGAGGTGGACTTCTATTTGAACCTGGTTGCTTGTACTGCAAGATAAAGTTAAAGGAGAGAAAATCTGAATTTGATTCGGATTGGAGATTGCTTGGTCTTCAAGTCATTTAAAGAGATCGTCGCATTTCAAAATTCAGAGCCTAAAATTATAATCTGAGGATATATTTCTAGATGGATGGACCAGAGAAGGTCACGCAAAAAAAAGCTGCC
Source organism: Agave tequilana (assembly GCA_038442645.1). Lineage (NCBI taxonomy): Eukaryota > Viridiplantae > Streptophyta > Magnoliopsida > Asparagales > Asparagaceae > Agave > Agave tequilana. Next base: position 42 of record JAVJIF010005844.1, on the reverse strand, counting down.
ACGGAAGCACGATAAAAGCTGCATTCCGCAGCTATACAGAGA